>APFE030982761.1:261538-357748 GCA_000404065.3 Pinus taeda
CGGTAGAACTTATGTTTAGTTTAGGGTTTTTTGCCCTAGAAGGCAACCCCTCTCTTTGTATGAGGGTATTGTATTTGAGGCGGCGATATAGATGTGTATTCTCTGTGTGTGTGTGTGAGCGAGAAACAGAGAGGTGAGACTGTGAGAGAAAACAGAGGATATTACAGCGGCTTTGCTGTAGGTTGTGTCTCTTCATTTTGCTGGATAATAGAAAGGAAGGACTGGCTGTTCGAGGTGAACGTAGCCCAAACTGGGTGAACCACGTATATCTGTGTCTCTCTTGTTTTGTGCGTTTTCTGTGTTTATATTTCTGCAATATTTTATGTGTTCCATTGCTCTGTAATATATAATTTTCTAACAACTGGTATTAGAGCCAGGTTTCGATCCTGGGACCGTGTCCTAGTCCCAACATGGTGAAGAGGAGTTAGTCCCAACACGGTGAAGAGGAGTTGACCTGGGATGGAGCAAGCTCTCGAGGCAAGTGGTGTTCCATGTAAGGCGTGTGCTTCCAACGCATTGGAGCGGAGAATCCTGGTTGGTAGAGAGTGGAAGGATGGATATCGTTTGAGGGGAGGCTCAATGGTCCTTTGTTCGAGGGGAGGATTGTTGGGTATATGATCAAAGTCCCACATTGACTAGAAGTGGGGAGGATCATGGGTATATAAGGATGGACAAATATCTCCATTGGTATGAGGCCTTTTGGAGGTAAGTCCAAAAGCAAATCCATGAGGGCTTAGGCCCAAAGTGGACAATATCATACCATTGTGGAGATATGTGGTGTCCAGAGTCCTTACATACCTTAAGAAACCAATTTCTTGGCTGTGGAGAAATCATGCTTAAGACATTAATGATTATTCTTTGTTGTTACTTATTTGTCACTTTATTGTTTGTTGTATTCTTAAATGAAGGACCTAGAAAACTTGGTCTTTAACCCTTAATACATATGTGACCAGAAAATCTCAGAATGCCATTTGTTACTAGATATAAATGATGAATGAAGAAAGCTTGAAGGAGAAGTTTAAGATAATATGCTGCTTAACACCGAACCTACTATCCATCACTTAGAAGCATTATGAAAATGAGAACTGAATCATAGACAATATGCTGCTTGACACAGAAACTATTATCTATGACTCTTGCAGAAGTTAAAGATAATATGCTACCTTACACATAAACTATTGTATATAACTTATGAAGGAAGATGAAAACTTCAAGTATAGGAGCACTCTTTTAAGGGATTTTAACTTTATCTACATAAGCAAATAAAGACCTGCAACTTCATTACTATACTTGAAAGAAGAAAACATAAGAGGTCACATGACAGAGAAGTTACAAAATTATACCCAATGATTCATGGAAACTTCTGATTCTTTCATTAATCAACAGCTATATCAGGAATGCAGTGGCTTAGTCTCAAGGTTCTCCAAAATTCAAACCCTTTCTTTGTAAATTTTCTTCTTTTTATACATTGTGGAACGGTTGTTGATCTCTGAAACTTCCCAAATTATTCAACTACTTCTCTAACCATAAAAAGTATAAACTATTACAAAATTTTACAGAGGGTAAAAGACACCTCAAAGAACATGAAATAATAGGAATATAACTGAATTCAGAAGAGGACGATAATTGTTGCCTTGCTTGGTTAATCCACTACTGAGTTCCTCTGTAAATTCCCAAATGATGCTTAATTCATTTAGCCGTAATGAAATGCATTTAGCTTGTGTAATCTTGGGCTTACATAGGCATTCTTATTGGTCCAAATAAAAAGAAAACATACCCAACTTTCTTCCTCTTCAGATTCGGCTCAAACCCTGATTTTCCACTTTATAAAGTGAAATTAACACAAACCCTTGATTAATACAGAACTCAAAAGAGTTAATCTTGCTTTATAAACCTGTCAAATCCACCCGCTCAGTGCTTCATTGACTTCCATCCAAAATTGAAATCATCCCGATATATAATTGTAAACTTAACTTTACGCACCCTTAAGCCGCATAACTATGGTAGTGTTGAACTTATGCATAAATCCTTCATATTTGCGCTTTTCTATTATATACCTTTTATAATGAGAATATGCCATAAAACATGCTTTTTCCACTTTTAATATGGACTTGACACAACTATCAAGGCATACATTTTCCATCGATATATCCCCACCATAGATCTGCACTTTTCAGATCAGACGGTATATAAAGATTTCAAGTGAGACATAAGCCTGGAGAATACCCACACAAAATGGGCGGTTTTCTCTCTCCACCTGGATGCTACTTGTTGAATGATAAGTTGGATCAGGTGATCTTAGATAAGAACCACTTACCATTTTGCTCTGCCCGAAATCCAACTTGTAACTTTAAATCTGCCTTTTCATATGCCTTGCAGACCCACCGGACTTATAAAACATAATATATATCAACTATCGGATCTGGCTCATCGCAAATTGCAATCGGCATGCCATATACATATATATAAAGTGTTATGTGATGATCGCAGACCTGTCGGGGCTTATAAATCATAATATATATATGCTTCAGGTCCAGCCTGTTCAGCGCTTATTTCTATTATAATCCTTTATAATAGAAATACAGATAAAACTGTGTAACCAAAATGTATATGAAGGGATTTTGATATAGCAAACTTGCCAGGACTTTAAAACAAAAAATATATATTTTGGGTCTGGCCCTTATCGCGGATTGCAATCGGCGGGATCACATACATATATAATAAGTGCTCTGTGTTATTTCGGACTCGCTGGAATTATAAAGGCAATATATATCTTTTTGGGTCTAGCTATCGTGAATCGCAATCGACATTGGTGAATGAACCAATACATATGCATTCGACACTTCACAGACCCACCGGGCTTTTAAATATAATATCTATATATATATATATATATATATATATATATATATATATATATATTTCGGGTCCGGATCTTTGACACTTTATAACTTGTTTCTTTTGCGATTCTGATACAAAATATGATTTGCGATATATATATACATATACTTTCATATAATCATTGACTTAGTCCTTGGCTATACTGGGGTCGATTCTCTTATTTTTACTTGTTCCTTTACAAAGAAAACATACCCGATATACCATTATTACTCCTTCCTTTTTCTTTTATTTATTTTTGAAATATTTTCAAGTTATTGTATGAAAAATGAATATTAAAGGTAACAAAAAATGCATGTTACAACAAATCACATGAAAACTACTATGTAATGAATCATTTTATGTTTTTGTCAAATATTTAACATTATATTTTTTTATTTTCCTATAACTTTATTTTGTACTACCATGCCCTCTTTGTGGGAATTTTAGTGAGATTAACCAAAAAGAATGAGATATGGATATAAGAAAAACTAGGATCTTTGAAACAAACACCCAAATTCCTTGAAGATATTTGTCAAGTTCAATTGAAATAAAAAAAATGGAACCTTGAGGCCTCTCAAGAATAAATAAAACCAAAATATGGTTGTAGGACAAATACAATGCAATGAATGTTTTTGGGTTTTTGTTGATCACTTAATATTAAATTTATTTGGCCTCAATATTGGGGTTGTTAAAGAATTGAACACATGATAACTACTATGCAATGAAGCCTTTTCAGTTTATGTTGAGTATTTAACGTTATATTTATTTATTTTCCTACAATTTTATTTTGTACTACCATGCCCTCTTTGAGGGAAGTTTAGTGAGATTAACAAAAAACAAAAGATATGGATATACAAAAAACTAGGATCCTTGAACCAAACACCCAAAGTCCTTGAAGATATTTTTCAAGAATAACTGAAATAGAAAAATGGGACCTTGAGGCTTTCAAGAAAAAATAAAACCAAAAACTGGGACTTTAAATTGTTGTTCTGCTTGAATCTTGGCAGTTTCATTTTCAAGTAGATGTAAGTGATGGTTATCCCATGTAGCACATAATTTAGGGTACCATTGGCGGTGTTGGACTTGCCAACATGTTAGGCGATCTCCCTAGTAAGAAGTCCCAACTAGACCCCAGACCATTTGGAGTAGGAGTTTCAGCAGTGGGTAGTACAGTAGTGCCTTGACTGTGGTAGCGTGCAAAGGTAAGTATGATAACTTTGTTGGAAGCAAGTGTGTGACCTTGCAGCGAATCAAGTGAGATGCATGGGGGTTCTAACACATAGAGGGGGAAGGAAGTGTGTCCCTTAGAAGCCTATAATAATACGCACCCTGAAAAGAAGACACTAGTAGAATGAAATCACAAGCTAGAAGCAGAATAGTCCACAATATAAAGTGATGGGTTAACACAACAACAAGTCTTCAATAAGATTCATACAATCGCATACAAAATAGTTCATACACAAATGCATATGTGAAATAACATACATTGCTAAAGTAACTAGAATAATCGAACTACAATAATAACATATGCATGAAAACGTGTTGGCTCAGTTATATATATTAAGTGAAAGTTCCATCCTTACATACACCATTGATAGCCACTAGCCCCAATAGTCAAACATTACAGTTAACACCACCTGCTCCTCTAAAGATATGTACTCGCTCTATGTTGTGGAGAAGCCAAGACTCCTCATAATACTCTCCAAGTCTTCTCTAAGAAATGCCTAGCCAAATCTTGGATCCCAAAAGCCTGTACTATTAGTTATGTGGTTCTATATATAGAAAAGGGTGGCGTGACCTTGACATTCCTCTTTGACTCTTGGACTACCCTCATGACTCTTCACATTACATACTAACTATTCACATTCCACTAGTGACACTTGGAATTTCAGTTGCAACATATTCACAATAATATAATTTTCCACATGTACCCATGTGAGACAAAATAGGCTAGATACATCCTAATAAGAAAAAAACTATGACTCTAAGGTTTGGGGAAATACCAGCTCCGCAACATCCACTTGATGCTTCCTGGTCAGTACTGATGCCAAGCTTGGTATTGTGCTATGATGTCCCCAAACTGCTTGACGTTGTCTTGTTGAAAGTAGACTCTTTCCTCCATGGCATCGGGGCATGTCGTCTTGTAACCTATGTCTAGCTCATATTGAAGCACGCACAACACTATCCTGAGTGTGGTTGGATCATCATTGTACTTCTTCATGTTCTTTTCATTTAGCTGCAAGTCATCACTAGTGGCTTCACGCATCAACTGCTTTATGTACCCGTCAACCTCTAGCATGACTTGGTTCTTCCTCATGGGTTGAGTGAGGATTCTGATGGAAGGGATCCTGTGTGTCCTCACTATTAAATCCAAACTCTTGTACAACCATGCATCGGAAGCCCAATGTTGGTGATGATTAGAGGGAGCTTCGTATAGTTCTTGATCAACATAAGAATCCATGCTTTGTCTAGCTCTACCTGTGGATTCATCATCTTGTACAAGTAAAGTGGGGCCCCCTTCTACCTCATTGTCCATTCCTGTACATACACAATGGTAGCATGGAATCTGTCTTTGAGATTTTGGGTTGACTTTGCGCACTGCTACTGAAAATCATATATATGGGCAACCATTTTGTTCACTATGACAAATATTCTATATAGCATCTGCATGGTGGTCTCCAAAGTTGATATCTCTGTAAGTATTTATTTCTTAATTTCTACCATAATAGACCCCGCAAGCTTCTTTGTTCTCTTCCTCGCCTCTTGTATTTCCTTTTCCATTCGATCATTCTCTCCTATCAAGAACTTGACGATCGAACTCATGGCTTTTGCATAAGCCTGAGAAGCCTCAGCCATGGCAGTTGGATGTCTTCTAACATCTAATATAATCACCGTTTCTTCTATGTGTGAAGGTGATGTGTGATCATCCGAGAACTGCTTTCTTCATGCCTCTGTAATCTTATTTTGTGACTTGTCAAATGACATATTGTACACACCCATCTGCAGATCATCATCAAGAGAAAAACCTCTCCTTTCTCACTCGGGACCAATTGTGACTCTAGAGGTGGTGGAGACTGTGGTCTGACCTCAGATGCTCTCAGCATGAGATCGGTGTCTTGGTCCTATGGCTCCTGTTCCATCTCCATGTCTGTTGCCTCAACCATTTTCTCAAACCACTGAGCAAGTTCTTGAACCTGCACCTGCTCACCCTCTTCTTCATCTATTGGCTTCTCTTCTATCTCAACCTATATAGGTGTAGTTTTCTCTGTCAATGCGCCTTGTATTTCCTCTTGTTCTTGTTTCTAATTTCTCCCATTTCTCTCCTCCTAAGCTCTTCCTCTACTTTCAATTTCTTTTTTGTTTCATGTAACTTCCTCTTTGCATCTTCCAACCTTTTCTTCTCTCTCTTCCTTCGTTCTACTCTCCTTTCACAATGTCACCTCTTTGCCTCTATCTCTAAAGCTACTTTCTCAACAAGAGAATATTATTTGAACTTGTAGGTTTGCTGAGCCTCTGCACTCTCAGCAATCTACCCCTTTCCTTTGTCTTGCATTAGTTTGTTGCTCATTTCTACTGTTATTGTTGCTTCCTATGGTGCTGCTGCCTACAGTGTTGTTTTCCATTCTACAACTATGTTGACCGGTTCATTGAGCCTAAAGGAGTTGTAGCAATACCTTCAAGGATCTTCCTCTGACCAATGACATGCCCCATGGATTCATGGGTAATACACATTTACACAGTGGTTCTTACATATGTAGTGGGGATTTTAAGGATTGAAACTCTCAGGGTCAAACCCAAACTTCTTCAAGTCCTCAGCCATGGCATTTGCATCCTTCAAGGTGTAAATCTCATACAACCCAATCCACAAAGGAAGAGTGGTCCATGGTGCCTTCTTCCTCCTATGTAGTCCTATTGATAATCCTATGGAGATGTGGTATGCAACCTCTTGCATGACCAACTTGTTTGTGGAAAACCTTGATAGCTCATGCGGAGGCTTCTTCGTGCCAAAAATATCAATGAAGGTATTGTTGGGTGAGGCATACCAATCTGCAATGTTAAGCAATACCTACATCGCTTCTCAGGACATGCAAGGTGGATCCTATTTCAATATCATCATGTACAATGGGGTGATGAAGGGGTCAGACAACCTCACCATGAATCCTCGATAGCTACACTCATAGAGTAAGTTGCAATGTATGTTCACAACATCCTCTGATGGTGTCCATGTCCAACCCATGCCAGGGAACTGCTCTTGGGCACAAAATGCATCAAGTAGGTACGAGGACATAAAGAATCCTTCTTACTCATCCTTAGGTGGACTTCGGGCATTAGACACATCAACTCTCAGCTGAAGAGCCAACATGTTAGACCAATTAAATGACCTTCCTTCATTTGCCAACTACTCCAACATAACCACGCAACTCTGCGGGGAGGCCTTCATTCTCTCTTGGCCATACAAGCATCATGCAAAGATCAACAAAAGTTGTTAAGCCTTCCTGAGTGACTTCATATTATAGATCTAGTTAGGTGTCACTCTGAAATTTGATGGCTCTTTTACACAACGCTTCATGATATCTCTAGTGTTCACATTGTTGTTGGGAGTGTAGAACAATTCATCCATGTAGTTCACTGATAGCGGAAAGTGATACATCTAATGGTAGTTTTCCATCCTGAAGGTAGTAAGTTGTGTTCCATTGGTACTACTTAGTGTCATTCTTTCAGGATTAGTAGGTAAGACAATCTAGTGAATGATATCTACACATGGGAAGGCGGGTTACCTACATGCAGCCCTTTACAAGCCTGACTTGTGGATGTTGACATAGAATTTTCGATCTTCCAAATCTTCCTTGAAACTACCTGCAAATATGTCCTTTATTCTTGCCATGTAATTTTCATGTCCTTATCTATGAAAAATTGTATGTCTACATAGATAGGAAAGCTCATCGGCACTTGTTCAATTGCATCTCTAGTGCTGCTCTCTATAATATCCTTTGATCCAGCTCTCTTGGAAACCATGATGCATGTATTTATGAGAAGCTTCTCAACAACTGATGTACCTGGAGACAAAGCGGACACTCATAGCAAGAAAATGTCATCTTAAAAGCACAAAGCACTTCTTGATCATGTAATAAATTGGGAAACTGTTGGGCAAGATTGCATAGTTGTGACTTTCAGAGGTGAGATATTGTTAGCTGGATCTACACATTACATAGTCCTAGTTGCCAGTGAGAAGTACTAATGATTGGAACTGCATAGAGCGCAGCCTAGTATGGCTTGTTGTGGACTGGAATTGTGTAATGCACAGTTCAATCTAGCTTGATGTTGGTTGGGACTGTGCATTGTGAAATCCTAGAGGCAAAGACTAGGGACTGTCTCTTGAAACTTCATAGAGCACAGCTGGAGCTAGTCACTAGAAGCCTCTACACAATTCCTAGAGCCAAGGCAGAGCCTTGAGTTCTAGAAATGTGCAGTGCATGTTGTGAAAAACTAGATCTAGGCAACCCAAATTTCCCTATGGGCAACTTAATAATGAGCACATCTGAATGCATGAGAAAAGGATGGTTCATATTTGAGTGATGGTCATGCATGTAATAAAAGCAAGTTTAGAAATCAATCAAACAGATGAACAATGAAGCTGGTGGGGAGATTCACCACAACAGTGACTATTAGTGCAAAAACAGGGCTATGCATTCGATGCTCAAGAAAGATAATGAAAAAATTGAAACAACACTTCTACAATTAAAAAAAAACTAAAATGCCAGTGATCATTCAATCAAACATGAAAAACAACACTCAAACAAGCCAAGGAAATAAAAGTGACAGAAAAGCAAAAGACTTGAAAAACGAACATTACCCGGAAAAGTTGTGTTGATCATGTTGAAGGTTCCTAGATGCTTCGAGAATTCTATCGATCATATTGAATGTGAAAATGAGCTCTAGCAGCGTCCATTAAGTATATTTGATCGATTTAGGGTTTATGACCCACATGCCAAAAATCTAGGAAAAAGCGACAAGTGGTGGTAGTTTCTAAAATTAGCTCAGGTGTAACTCCCACTACTAAAAATAGATCCCTATTTTTTCTGGATTCTTTTTCTTCTTTTTATTCAGGAAGGGCTGCTATATGTGCACTGAGAGATTGCTTAGTTCTGGAGGGAACAAGGAAACCTGTCGACACATGAATCAAGAAGCAACTGAGGGAATGCTTCTGCGTAATTCTTGGGCTGAGTGGTTGTGACTGCCTCTCATGCTCTGCACAATTTCCCTGCTGAAGACAAGTTTTCAAATGGGTCTACACATTTCTTGAGCCAAAGCTTACTACTAGGTTGATTTGCACAATTATTGAGAGCAAGGTTCACCGTTGGGCTATTCTGTGCAATTCATGAGAGCAAGGTTAGCTTCCCTCTATGACTCTGTAGTTTTCCAAGGTAGTGCAAAAACTGGATCAACCAACTCACAGAGGGTTAGGTTTTGGATAGAGATCAAAGAAAGTGGGCGAACACAAGCTACAAAGTGAAAGAAAAATGCAAATGAAAACACAAGTATCTGAGTGGTGCAAGCAAGCTACTAAGATTTTAGGAGGGAGGCTCCAAAATAAAGCAAAGGAAATTTTTTGGAGGGTGGTTGTAGCCACTACAACATGTACTAGAAGGTGATAGTAATTCATTGTAAGACTACATAAGACTATATATAGAAGGTGGTAGGATCACTAGCATGAATTGAAACAATTGGATATTTAAGTGACAAGCCATAATAACTCTCCAATTCACAATGTTACCTTATTCACTTGTCTTATCCATGAATAACATCCAATATGTAGAAATCTTGGTTGATGATATAATCCATGGATTTAGGAAAGCAAGCTAACGATCTTATGCATATGAAAAATAAAATTCTTTGTTTGTATTAATATTGAAGATAAATATATAATTTATGGATGTTAGTGTACTTAGTGGCATGATTGGAAATCAACCATTATTTCCTCATAGAAGGTGATATGATCACTAGCATGAATTGACACAATTGGATATTTAAGTGACAAACCATAATAATTCTCCAATTCACAATGCTTCCTTATTCACTTGTCTTATCCATGAATAACATCCAATATGTAGAAATATTGGTTGATGATACAATCCATGGATTTAGGAAAGCAAGCTAACGATCTTATGCATATGAAAAATGAAATTCTTTGTTTGTCTTAAAATTGAAGATAAATATAGGATTTATGGATGTTAGTGTAATTAGTGGCATGAATGGAAATCAACCCTTACTGCCTCATAAAAAAGTATTGAATGCCTTGCATAGAAGATGAAATCCCTTACAAATTAGTTGTTTATTGATTTCAATGTGGGTATGAACTTTTTAAATGTTGCAAGTTTTGCAACAAAATCATACATGGAATGATGGAAAATATCCATTGATAGGCTAACCTTAAGTATAGTCCAAACTTGATAAACATGACAAAAAATATAATTTCCAAGATTGGTATTCTCATGATAAGTATAAGATTCATTTAATAATGAAGGAATATCATTAGGCATGTACTTACTAGCAAAGATTTTAGCCTTAGGGCTATGTTACACAACATTTTTTCACTATCCCTATACTCCCCGTTCCTTGATCCTAGAGGGCCTCTATAGTGAACCCTGCATGCTTCGCCTTCATGGAGAAACTCCCATTGTGTCCCTCTTCATGAGCAGATCAATTCCCTTTTGCACCATTTCCCCTGAAACTTCTGTTTTTCCTAGCTTACAAGGCTGATGCTAATGACCTTTGTCTTCCTTGCACCAATGTGCAGAGATTAGCACTATCCCTCATGCCAATCAATGCGACTGAGCTATGTTCCAGTCGCGTCGGTCTTATTTTGGAAAATTTTTTAAATTTGGTGCCGAAGCTTCTAGCTCTAGAAGCTTCGCAAAAAATTCTGGGTAAATTTTGAACATGTTTTAAAAATGGCAGTGAAAACCAAGTTTTCATGCAGAAAACACCCTGAAATCGAAAAGAGTTGATACTGGAATGATGGTTTTTTTTTAGGGTGAATTTTCAACATTTTTTAAAAATGTTAGTAAACCGAAATGTGCAAAAAAACAGTTGCTTATGAGAAAAAACACACTAATGTTTTTGGTAGAATAACAATTTTCTTTTTAAGTATAAATTCAACATGTTTTAGTAATGACCATAAAGATAAAATAATGGGATCTGAAATACATTAAAATTCTATTGCCCCGTAATCACTTTGCCACCCCACGGGCCATTGGGCTACTGGGGTGGGGCGGAGGGCTGTCCAGAATCGCCCTGCCACCCCTGCGAGCCGTTGGGCCACTGGGGTGGGCTGGAGGGATGCAGACACATTGTCCTCCACCCCACCTTGGTAGCCCAACGGCCCGTGGGGGTGGTGGGGTGATTCCGGGAATCACCTCACCCTACGCCCCACCTCACCATCCCAACAACATGTGAGGGTGGCAGGGTGATTTTGGGAATCACCTCGTCCTTTGCCCCACCTTGGCGAGCCAGTGAACCACAGAGGTGGCAGGGTGATTCTGGGAATCACCCCGCCCTCTGCCCCACCCCAATGGCCCAACGGCCCACCACCCCCACAGGTCGTTGGGCCGCCGAGGTTATTGTTATTGTCAAGCTTCAAGGGGAAAAAATTCAAGGATGCAACTTACATGGTAAGACATTTAAAATTTATATTTGATTAATGTTAAAAAATTCATTTATGTACAAGTTAATTGAACTTTTACTCTTTCACGTTACAAGCAAAATTCAAATCTTCCTAACCGTGAAGACCAACTATTTATAAATGATTGTAAGTTCATCCATATTGATAGTTGGGCAAAATATGATAGCTATATGTCTATGATTTTAATCAGGTAGATGGAAAGAGACATAGCCAAATACTGACTTATGATGCTATTGTGAGAAAACTAATATATGAAGACAAAGAAGCAAAGGGAGAGATATTTAACATTTATCAAAAGCCATAGTTATTGATTAACTAGCTTATAGACATATGTTCAAATGAAGGGGATTGGGTTGTGGATTTATTTTCTGGCTCAGGTAAGTTTTAGTATATGGAATTGAATTTCAATATGTTATTTTTTAATTTATATGTCATTGTATTAATTTACTTCATTATTTTTGTTGTGCTTGATAATTAGGTACAACACTAGCATGTTTCCTTCAAAAAGGAATAAATTGCATTGCCATTGAAAAAGATCCAATACAGTGAAATTTTAATCAGCAAAGAATTAATTCTCTTCAATTTCTTCCAGATGCAATGCAAAAAATTGGGTTGAAGAAAGGGTACTTTAGTGAATCACGTGTGGCAAAAAAGGCAAAGGAACCCCAACCACCATTACACGAAATGATTGGAAAGGCATACATTGGGAGATTCACAGACGTCAAATATCCTTTAGAAGAGGAAATTGAGCAAAATGAAGTAGAAAATATTGTGGAAGAATACAATGATGAAACTCTAGAGGATGAAGAGTTTGGATTACATGACATTGTTGATTAAATTTAAGTTATGCTTGGAAATCAAACTTATTTTTTGTAACTATTAATTAGTTATACTTGTAATATTTTGACTTTGACATTTTACGAGAAGAATAAGCACTCAATTAAGGTTGTTATGCGTTCAATATTTGTATTATATGATTTTCGTATTAATTTTTATGTTAATCAATATTTAAAAAAAAAAACTGTGATTATTATTATTATTTTTACATGAAATTCATAAAAAAACTATTATTTAACAATTTTTAGTTAAAACTTTCCTATAAAAATTGTGATTTTGACATGTCATTTCTAGAAAAAAATTACAAAAAGTTATCAAAACGTGTAGTTTTCTAGTTATATTTATGTTAAAAGTGGTTATTTTTATGTCAATTGTTAAAAATTATTGTTTTTTAGGGACAATTATTTCATGTGGATTGAAAAATTAATTAACGATGTATAAATATGTAGAATATCGAAAATTCAAAATATGGACCTTCTTCTTTAAATATGCAAAACAATAAAATCCTCACTAACAATACATAAATAAATAAATAAATAAAAACAAGAGAATATGAAGAAGAAGACCACTTGACAAATTATTAAATTTAGAAAATAATTATTTACATTTCATACATTAGAAAATTTAAAATAAAAAATAGGTCTTTTAAAAAAGGGCCTGATGCAGAATTACCACTTTTTTAAATCAGCATGAAAATCACTACCATTATAAAATGCAATGTACATAAAAAAATTAAAAGTGCCAAAAACTATGCTCTAAAAAAAATATGTGTGTTCTTCATCAACCCTTTTCAAAATCGGGTCACTTTTTTCTATCTCTACGAAACGGGTAATAGTATCAGTTCCTGTTTCAGAGTTTATATTGTTATTACCATTCGATGTTTTCAAGTACTTGAATCATTGCATTGAGCATAACTATGCAAATGATTAATTAATTTGTTTGGTTATCATGTGAATAAGATGTATGATATCATGAATAAATACATTATTATGCATATATGAGTTTCTTCAATAGGGGTTCCCAAGGGAACGACAGGGGACAAGATCAAAGAGAAAATGTGACTTGGGATGAAAATAGAAACAAAAGGGTCAATTTCTATATGAATTTTGATGTGAATTCAAATGATTTCAACCAACTGACTTAGACCAACCACCTATATATAGGAGGACCTACCCTTATTCCCCTTTTATCTAGTAATTATCATCAGCCACACCCTAGTATCATGAAGATACCCGAGCTTCATCCTCCTCCACAACAAAAACCCTAATATCATGATGGATGGGACCCAAACCCCACCATACCAACCTTTGGGATTGATAACTAGCCCTTTGCTTCTTTTCATGACATTCCTCTACCTATTGTTGTCCCTCATATTCCATCTATTGTGTCTCATGCTAAACATTTTCCTATATGAGAGCCTCACATTTCCCCTATGCAAACACATAAAGGAAAAAAACTTATGATCCTTGGGCCTTTTTTCTCTTTCACCAATGCCACTTCAACCCATTCTTGCACCAATACTCCTACGATTCATGATGAGGGGAGAAATTTTTTTATTTTTTTTATATTATATTTTCATCTAAAACAAATTGACATAAGAGTGACGAAAAGAGGAACATTTCTATTTCACACAAGGATCTAGAATTGTCGTTGTTGGGATTGTGACTTGAATTTGTTTATTTAATTTTTAGACATGGTCATATACACACATTATGACAATAATACTATTATTTCTTTTATGATTCTTTATGTACTTGTGGGAGACAAAAGGACGACATCATGCATTCCATTTTTGATGATTTTTTACTATGATTTTTGTGTGTGTGTGTGGATGAGATATTTGATTATATAATTGACTATGATTGATGATGTTGCATTTATTGCATGTTAGAATTCATGTTATATATGTGGGGATAACAAGGTGATGTATAATAATGTGTGATGGATGTGAACCTAGCACAGGGGCTTCACTAGGGGAGAAATATCATATCACATGCATTCATATTGGGGGATATATAATGAGGAAAAAATGACATAATATATTCAGCATATATTAGGGGGTAAATGGTTTTTATATTGGAAGGTATAAAAAATGGAGCCCAAAATTAATGAAAAAATACAAAATGCCATAGAAAATGTTATTGAAAAAATGGATACCTACAGTATCTAGTGAGAGTAGGGGTTTTTTAAATTGGGAAATTGTATTGGGTTTCATATTGGTAGGGGGTTAAATAATTTGATTTTTAGAGGTATTTTCCAATATGTAGTCAAATTAGGGGTATTGTTTAGTATGCCACGAACGCACGTGATATGTCAGAGGTTCATTGAGAGAAGCCCTCGTGGAACCTAGAGGGGCCCAACCCACTCATAAATAAATTACAAATACAAATTTTCCTTCAAATGACCATCTTATCCCAAAAGTAAAAAAAATATTGATTAAATAAATTAAAAGAAATTAAGGTAGTTACCTTGTAACTACTTTGAGGTAAAAAAAGAGGAGAAATATTCCTTTGAAGGAAGGTGGATAAGTGAAGAGAGGTATACTACTCTTTTGAGTTGTCATTATTATAATCATGTAATTTCTTTTCTAAGTATAGAAGCTTATTTGTCTTGCTTACAACAAGAATTTCTTGAGGAGTAACAAGGAAGGAGTTGTGTCTCATCAACTTGTGTTTGTTATTTTAAGGTTGTTTTAGTTTTCCTACAACTTCTTGTCCCTTTTTGAAGTTATGAGTAATATCAGTTCTAATTAGCGAATTTTTTGCAGATCTATGATACTGACAATCTTATTAGAAAGTCCCAAATTAGGAAAATTTTATTCTTTTCATTTTTCCATGCCACTGAGTGTATGGAAATTCAACATCTTCAGCTTCCAAAGTTATTTGTGTTTTGAGTTTTCATTAAAACTTGAAAAGGCAGCTGCTTGTATACTCACATTTGATTAATGAAATTAGTCTTTTGGCATGTATTTTTCTTTTGAATATTGAGTATATTCATGATGCATGTTGTCTAACTATTGGTTGTCATATGTCATAAATTTTAAGACATGCACAATCTTTCTAGACTATTGATGGATATTTAAAGACCTACCTATAATTGTTATCATTTCCCTACATACATAATGAATTTTATTTTATTCCTATAATTTTAAAGTGCTTATTTTGTACATCAACAACTAAAATCACATTTCTCTCTTGTAAGTACTTGTATTTGTGTAACATACATTGATTAGAAGTTAGATAAGGCTATAAACAACAGGCTCAATTCCCACTATCTCACTTAGCCCTATAAGATTCAAAAGTGTTGTAGGGGAGTGTAACATAATTTCATTTGATAAAAGTTAATAAAGGAAAAATAAAACCACAGGAAAGGGAAACTTATTCAAATTTGAATGTTGGGAAAAATATCCTAATGGGCATCACTTGATGTGTTTATGGCTAAAGGAAATTGGAAAAGGCTTTGGAAAGGCATGAGGAATTAATTGGCATTTTATTTATGAAAATAATGGGAATTAGGAGAAAATGAAGGTGAAAGGTCACATGATGCATGTGAGGAGGAAAATGAAAGAAAATAGGTGCATCAAGGATAAAAAGGATTCTCAGCATCGGTTGGTAGCCTTTTGTCATTTTAGTCTTATAATTTTTCTCAGACTGGATAAAGCACCAAGAGAAGAAAGAAAGAAAGCTAGCAAGGAAAGGAAAGGAAAAGCAAGGACAGGAAAAGAAAGGAAAATAAGGACAAGGAAAGAAAAGGAAGGCAAGGATCAAGTAGCTTCACCGAGAATACTTGCAGGTACCAGGTTGCATGTATGATTTCCTAGTTGGTTTTGACATGCATAGTATGTGCATGTTGGTATTTGGTTCTTTTACTATCACTGACATGGATTTTGTCGAGATTCAAAAGTGGATTTTAGCCTAGCCTTGTCATTTCTAGATAACCATGGTGTGCTAGGATTCTTTATTTGTTTCAGTTTTGGATTACCGAATGGTTTTGAAATCTGTGATGAGGTGGTCTTAGGAAAATTCCCAAAGGCCTAAGAATCCCTTGAACGGTAATGGAGGGATGCATGGCAAAGCTGGAGGGTGGAGACAAGAAAATTACTTAAGCATGGTGAAGGTGTTTGAAACCAACCCAAAAAATAGGAGAAAATATAGAGCAACGAATTTAAAATTAGCCTCTTCGACGAGGAAACCTCCTTTACATTACATAAATGAACAATTATTGGATGCTACAAATGAAAAGACCTCCTTTCTATATATAGGAGTCTAAGGGGTCACAATATAGTCAAGCCGACATAACAATAATAATGTAAGGGCACAACAGTAACAATAGTGCGCTTCTATGTGGCAGAATAATAACAATACGAGGAGAACATGGGTACAACAATAATAATAAGGGAATACACTAGTATTATAGGGGCATAACATGTTCCTCTCCTTCAAAAAAGTGTTGTCCTCAATGCTTGAGTAGTTTTGGATGCTTCTGTATAAAATTCTCCTCCTCCCATGTGGAATCTTCAGCGGGTAAGTTTTTCCCCTTGATGAGATACTCTTAAATTCATCGATTTCGTAGCTGTCGAGTTCTTGTTTCTGTGACTGCTTCATGTTCCAATATGATTTTTCCTTCCTCATCAAGTTCTAGCAATATTGTTTGAACTGGGCGCTTGTCACCCATAACCTTCTTTAAGCATGAAACATGGAAAACTGGGTGCACTCGAGAAGTTGTAGGAAGCTCCAATTTGTATGCCATAGTACCAATCTTTTTCAACACCTTGTACGGACCATAATACTTTGGTGATAATTTATTATCCCTCTTAGATTGATTGAGGGAAATTTGTTTGTATGGTTGTAGCCGTAGAAATACCTCAAAACTTCTTTTGTTGCGATGTTGATATGCCTATTGTTTCATTCTATTATGTGCCAAAGTGAGGTTATCCTTTAAGAGTTGGAGAACTTGTTGTTGATGCTCGATGTGATCTTCCACTGCGTGAACCTTAGAATTTTCTCTTAAATAGAATGTGATGGAAGGTGGATGATATCCATAAAGTGCCATAAATAGGGTAATTTTTGTTGTAGTATGGAAGGCGGTGTTATACGACCATTCAACCAGAGGCAACCATTTGACCCATTGTGTCCATTTATCAAATACAAAGCAACGAAGATATAATTCCAAACATTTGTTCACTATCTCAGTTTTCTCATCAAATTGAGGATGATACGATGAGCTATGAGCTAACTGAGTACCCAAACAAGAAAATAATTATGTCCAAAAATTTCTAGTGAAAATGGGATCTTTATCGCTTACAATAATCTTCATGTTTTCATATATCTTTTGAATTGTTTCCATAAATGCAGTAGCAACTGTACTAGATATAAAGGGATGAGATAATGCAGAAAAGTGTGCATACTTGGTAATTCTATCAACTACCACCATGATGACAGTCTTTCCTTTGAACTTGGGTAAACCTGTGATAAAATCCATTGAAACCTCCTCCTAACATTGACTTGGAATGGATAAATTTTGTAATAGACCTGTGGTATTAATTGTTTCAACCTTATTTTCTTGGAAAAACAAAAATTCTACCACAAACTTTTGAATATTAGATTTAAGGCTATCCCAAAAAAAATCCTTCTTAACCCTATGGTAAGCTCTTAAAAATCTTGTGTCCTCCTAAGGGAGAGGTGTGCAATTCCATAAGAATATTTTGTTTGAGTTGGGAATTCTTATAGAGGTATAAGTGATCTTTGTACCATAACGAATCCTTTTTCCAACTAAATGTATCAGATGTACTATGGTCTTGTTGTAACTTTTGAATGAGTGCCCACACTTCTTCTTCATTCTTCAATTCATCACTTGTTTCGTTTATCCAACCTAGTTGGATAATAGAAATAGAAAAAAGAAATGCTTCCACATCCTCATCCTTTCTTGAGAGTTTATCTGCAACAACATTTTTCTTCCCTTTTTTGTAGATGATTCGAAAGTCATAACCTAACATCTTCGTGACCCATTTTTTTCTTCTCTTCTGAAGATAACCTTTTTTTCTAAAAAGTATTTAAGGCTATGATGATTTGTTTTTACCTTAAAGTGTCTTCCCATTAGGTAAGGTTGCCATTTCTTAAGTTCATGTAGTATTGCCAACATTTCCTTCTCATAAATAGCTTTGTGTAAATAGTTTCCTTTGATTGGATGAATTTCGAAAGCAATGGGTCTTTCTTCTCACATTAAAACAACACCAATTCCATTTCTTGAGGCATCACATTCCACAATAAAGGTTTTTGTGAAGTCTGGCATAGCTAAGACCAATGTTTGGAACACTTCCTCTTTAAGATGTTCATATCCTTTCGTTGCTTCTGCAGTCTAAGAAAATGCATATATCTTCATTAATGTTGTAAGTGGTGCTGCTATTCTCCCATAATTCTTAAAAAAATTGCGATAATACCTTGTCAACTCGAAAAATCCTCGCAGATGCTTTATGGATGTGGGGATTTTCCATTCCTTAATGGATTTAGTTTTGCAAGGGTCTACCTTAACACCTTCATGAGATATAATATGACCCAAATATTCCACCTCTTGTACTCCAAAGAAAAATTTGGAGGTTTTTGCATATAATTGTTTCTCTTCCAATAGTTTGAGAACTCTATCAACAGGTTGAACATGATCCTTCCAAGTCTTGATGTAGATTATTATATCATCAAAAAATACTAACACAAATTTTGAAAGGAAGGGTTTGAAAATGGAATTCATCAAACCTTGAAATGTAGAAGGTGCATTGGTGAGGCAAAAAGGCATGACCAAAAATTCATAATGACCGTCATGAGTTCTAAATGTTGTTTTCGAAATGTCTTCAGTCTTTATCTGAAATTTTGATGATATCTTGAATGATGGTCCAACTTGGTGAAGTAAATTGTTCCATGCAATTCATCCACTAATTCATCAATGATAGGAAGGGGAAATTTATCTTTAATAGTGAGCTTGTTAAGCTCCCTATAATCTGGACACATCCACCATGATCCATCCTACTTGTGCACCAATACTACTGGAGCAGAGAAAGAACTTTGACTAGCTTGAATTATACCAGTCTCTAGCATTTTTGCAACCATATGTTCAATTTCACTCTTTTGGGCATAGGGATATCTGCAATTCCTAATGTTTGGAGGAACACTTCCTAGAATCAAATGAATAACATGATCATGATTAAGAATAGGTAGGAGGCCTTTGGGATTCTCAAATACCATGGAATGATTGTCCAAGACTTTTTGTAGATCTGGAGAAATAGATGATTTCTAAGTGGGAACCTCTAGCGAACATAATTGTGAAATTACGCCACATTGTTATTTCTTTAGAAGCTTTGTCATGCTGTTAGAGCTAATTATCTTTCCTGGTTTCCCTATGATACCACTTAATTCAACTTCCTTTCATTCTGAATTTTTCTTTCAAGAAAAGTTCTTGAAAATTAAAAGCTAGCGTACCCAAAGATTGCAGCCATTGGACTCCTAGTACAACATTAGCACCACCCATTGGAATGGAAAGAATTGGACTATTCAACACATATTCTCCCATGGATAGCTTGATATTATGGCACTTTCTAGAGCAATTTATGTTTCTTCCATTTCTAACCATCACTTGACACTTTGGTGCTTGATATAGGAAGCAATTCAATTCCTTCGCTATCTTAAAATGAATAAAATTATGGGTACTCCCCGAATCAATCAACACTATTTACCTTTTCCTTCTTGATACGCCCTTCTATCTTCATAGTTTGAGGAGTGGTTATTCCAGCCAATGCATTACAAGATATGGCAGGATTCATTTCTGCTTTCTCTAGGCCTTGTTACAAGCGTGTATCCTCTTCTTTTGATGTTTCTTGTTCCTTTTCTTCTTCCTCTTTAGAATCTATGTAAAATAATTTATTCTCGGCACACTTATCACATGTAGTGTATTTGTTATCACAACTATAACAAAGCCCTTTTGCGATATTTTCTTCCAACTTTTTTGGTGTCAACCCTGTAGGTTGTTGAAGGCTAGGGGCAATAACACTTCCATATTTATAGTTATGATTTGCAGGCTTCCTTATTGCCATAATTTTTCTTTCAATTTTTCTTTCTAACCTCAATGCCTTCTCCAATGAACCAGTTTCCCAAATGTGAACCTCATGTTGGATGTTATCCTTTAATTTCCCTATGAACACATCAATCCTATGCTCCTCTAGAATATATTTTACCCTTATATTCAATTTTTTGAAGTCCTCAATTACTCCACCATTAAACCCTTTTGTTTGATATTTATAAATTGGCTAAAAAAGGTGTTTCTTTTTGTATCCTCATAATTTGTTGATCCAAAATGGATCTTGAATAGACTTCTAAGTCTAAAGTGTTCCTCATAGAGGAAAATGAAAGTCCAAGGATGCTCTTAGAAATAGCTCCATTGTGTAGATCTTTACATTCTAAATCTACTACAACTTGAATGGGCTAAAATGGACTTCGAATGAAGAAGTTATCAAAAAAAGAAGTTTCTCTTTGTCCTTTGAAAAGGAGGCAAATTCTTATATAAATGAGACTTAAGGGAAAATGTGTTTTTTAACATAAAAACCCTTAGAACCCATCACATCACATTATTTTATCGCATCGCAATAAACAAAGGGAAAATAGGCGCAAAGTCCCTTAAGCAGACTCGATGGATTTAAACCAAACAGGAAAACCTTTTGAGTTCCGAAAGGAAGGGGAAGTAAGTAGTATTTCAGGCAGGCCTTAGGCAGTAAGAAGTATTGGACAAGCTCCGCCCAATTCCATACACTGATGGAGGTGTGGCACAATGGAGGAAAGAGGAAACCACTCTTTCAGGTGGTTAAACCCCATGCAAGTTACGGGCTTGAAATGGACTATTAGATGTCGGATTAAAGGTCATGGATCAACAGTCAGGATTTGATAAATGGATCGACAATCAACATAACCAAAGGGAAGACCCCTCGGCCAATGCAATAGCAATATGTGATGTGTGATATTAGCTTTCAGATAGGAAAAGGAATGGATGATCCAGATTTAATCAGCGATCGGCAATCGACGATCCCCAATGCAGGGCCGATATGATTGCGATTGCGATAAACAATTAAGGTCCGGACCCGATGGGAATTATAAGCCCAATTGCATAATATTTGAAATCTAGAAATTTAGATTTTTAATGTATTTCCCATGTAAATGGGTTTATGGGCATTTGGTCATGCAAAGATGCGATTGCGATATTGTGATGGATGGCAAACCCGAACGGGATTATAGACCCAATTTCATAAATTTTGAAATCCGAGAATTTAGATTTTTCAATGTATTTCTATGTATTAAGGTTTTTAGACCTCCCTCCTAAGCAATAGCGATAAGCAATATTTGGACGGACCTAATAGGTTTATAGGGCCAATTCCATAAAATTTGAAGTCTGAGCTAAAAGCCCATGATATGTTTTGTGTGTGTTTCCTGTGTATTTCCATTATTTGGCTGACATGACTAGATGAAGGCAAAACAACTGAGTTTTCCTGCCCACCTGTTATTTTCCATTTGTAAATGGATTCTTGTGAGGAAACAGTCGGTTTCTTCAATGATGGAGGACTGTAACCAATGCATGATAAAAACATAGAGAGCAAAAGTGATGAAGGTAGCTAAAGGTTGCCGAGGGAGATGGAGGACTAAAAAAGGTCACTGGAAGGTTGTTGAGAGTCGCTTGGAGGTCAAGCGAATTATAGAGGCATGCAAAGGCTAAGAGAGAGCTCAGGGAAGCTAGAGCCAAGAACCAAGAACCAGAGCGAGAACCAGAGCTAGAGAGAGAGCCAGAGCCACAAGTTAGAGCCAAGAGTGAGATCCAGAGCTAGAGCTAGAGCCAGAGCTAAGAGCCAGAGCCAGAGCCAGAGCTAGAAAGTGAGAGAGCTTCAGAGGCAGGGATAAGATGGTGTTCTAAGACCATTATGCTCAGTGTAAACCAATGGAATTAAGTGTGGAGCTTGTAAAAAGACTTTGCCATAATCCCAAAGAGCCTAGTCGAGTTGACTAGAGCTCAAGGAGATGTAGCCCAAGAGTTTTGGGTGAACTCCATATTATATTGCAGTTATGTGTGATTACTTTTTGCTGCATTGTATTTGCTGCTTTCTTTATTGTTATATGTTTTATATCAGTTCAAGCAAATAAACTTAAGGAACATAAATAGTTTAAAGACAAACACAAGCATACACCTATTTTCAAGCACTTTTTAATTCCGCAATTGGTTAATCATAAGGTGTTGGGGATGTACAAGCTTTGGAAGTGGGAGAGGTTCTTGTAACTTTGACAGGAAGCCTTTAGTGCCCCATTTTCAAATCAGGTGGTATGAGAGCTTGAGATTTATTAACCCCACCCTCAAAGATGGTTATATCAGAATGCTTGATTGACAAAGCAAAGATTTCTTGTTTGAAAGGTGTTTAAACAGTCAGAGGTTGATTGTATGCTTGTTTGCACACTGAATATTGTTTTAGTTTGTAGAGGTGAAGGGAAAGCTATTGATAGCTCATTCCAGGAAGGACAAGAAGGAAGAAGGGTTGAAGGAATTCTTCTATTGCAAAGGACCTCTAGGCAATCCTTGAAGCACAAGAGGTTTGTTGCAAAAGGTTGTTGAATAAGCTCTTTTTAATCTTGTTTGGAGTTATTTTGTTCATTGGAATATTAACAACTTCTACAAGTGAGTCCTCAAATTCTGATTTCCTCACAAGAGTCTTTGATGAAGACATGAAGCAAGACTTGTCCACCATGATGGATATGGTGAGAGAAATGTATGAGGATGAAGGAAGAGCAACATACTTAGAGAGCAATTGAATTCTATGGAGGAAGAGAAGCATTTTCTTTCTAACTAATTGCAGGAAGTGGAGAGACAACTCCATATTGCAAATATAGGTCTGGAAAGGATGCATGAGTTGGAGACAGAACTCTTTGATGCAAAGGAAGCCTTAGTCAAGTATCAAATTGAAGAAGAGGTGAATAATTCCAGTTTGTCTTGAAATTCCTCTAAGAATGTTTATATTGGTTCTTTTAAAAAGCATACCAGAGGCATAGGTTCCAAGCTAATGTCCAAGATGGGCTATGAAGGAAAGGGCCTAGGAAAACATGCACAAGATATTTTTGAGCCAATAATGGTTGACGAAAGGCCTAAGTATTTAGGTCTTGGCTATGGACAGTCTTATGGAGGAAGTTCCAAAGCTACCATGAAGGCCATTGAAACAGTTCCAAGAAGGAGTTTCATTTCAGATCCTCTACCTCAAGAGTGTGAAGATTGTATTCAGGAGGAATGCAATAGATTGAAACATCATTTGAAGGATGCAGGTTTTCAGAAGCACACACTTGAACCAGAGAGTTGTGGAGACTCTAGCAGCCTTGAAGATATTTATGGTGTTCCAAAGGGAGCCACTTCTTCATTTTCTTCACCTCATCATGAATGCAATAAATGTGAAAGAGAAAGGTATAAATCTGGTTCTAATCATCTTCCTTTTGATTTTGCAAAGCATGATAAATTTCCATATAAGTATGGGAAAATAATTTCATGTTCCTTTTTTGGTTTGGATAACCATCATGTTTCTAAATGTTGGAAGAGAATGGCCACATATAGGAAAATTTTGAAGGAAAGGAAGCAAGAAGCCAAAGCTCCATTGGACAAGGAAAATGATGTTGTCAAGAGGATGTACATGTAGTGCACTTACTTCCATAACCAAGGGCATCTTGCTTGAAAGTGTTGGACTCTGAATCCAACAATGCTTCCATAAAAGCTAAAGAAAGTGGACAGAGAGGATGGAAAAAATGGAAAGGAAGATTCCACGATTGATGTGTTTTAGGATGATTCACATGTTAATGCTGATGTGCAAATAAAGGTAGTACCTTTGAAAGGGATTGGTGAGAAATGGTTAGAATTCTTATCTAATTAAGATTGCATGTCTATTGATGCATCTATTTGCATTTCTTTGTTAATGGAATGCAAGTTGCAATATTTTACCAATAAGGTGAATGGAGAAGTTCAGTAGGAGACTCACTTTACTGTTGCAACATTATATTTCATTTCAACTTCGAAAGTACAGTGTGCTTAAGCGAAAGTTGAAGGAAGAAATGCATGCATGAGAATGTTGTGCATGAACACAAGGATGCTAATGATTTCCTTGTATTTGAACATGTATGTGTAATTCACATGAAGGTTTGATTGCTTTGACATGCATGTGATGCAATGTTGACTTGGGAAAAGTTAACTTGGTCTCCAAGATGGAGATAATGGTGAAGTGTTTCATCTTTTGAAAAAGATTCCTAATGGTCTTTTTCTACATGCTTGACTTGAAGGCTCATTTATTTTAAAGGCATGTTTTGTGGGCTTGTTATCTAGTCCATGATTTGTATGCAGATGTAAGACATGGAGGTGTTCACAAGATGTGAAATCTATTTCTTTTGTTGAAGCAGGAGCTTAAGCCACCTAGTTGTTGTTAACAGTTGTTGTTGACAGCTTGTTAAATAGGTACAAATGTAAATTTTGTGGAGAATATGTGACTTCACATTGGTTTGAGCCACCTTGGATCAATTATCAAGGCTGATAAGTTCAAACTACCTCTTGTGACCATCTCAACAGGAGTTCTGCATGAAGTCAAGGAGGAAAACAGTTCTTCCCAAGATGACCAACACATCTAGAAAGGAAAGTGGTCAAAGGCTTTGGTTAAGAGGCACTATGCAAGGAAAGTGTATGGAGGTTGAAAGAAGAGGGTGTTGTTACTCTAATTTACTGTTCAGATCAGTATGTCAGTCTTTTGGAGACCAAAAGTTCTTTTAGTGGGAAGGTGTGATCCAAAATGAATCTTCAATAGACTTCTAAGTCTAAAGTGTTCATCACAGAGGAAAATGAAAGTCCAAAGATGCTCTTGGAAATAGCCCCATTGCATAGACCTTTTCATTCTGAATCTACTGCAACTTGAATGGGCTAAAATGGACTTCAGATGAAGAAGTTATCGCAAAAAGAAGTTTGCCTTTGTCCTTTGAAAAGGAGGCAAATTCTTATATAAATGGGACCTAAGGGAAAAAAAAAAAATTAACATAAGAACCCTTAGAACCAATCGCATCACATTATTTTATCACATTGTAATAAACAAAGGGAAAATAGGCAGAAGGGCCCTTTAGTGGACCCGATGGGTTTATAAACCAAACAGGAAAACCTTTTGAGTTTCGAAAGGAAGGGGCAGTAAGCAGTATTTCAGGCGGGCCTTAGGCGGTAAGCGATATTAGACGGGCCATGCCTGATTCCATACATTAACTGACGCATGGCATGGTGGAGGAAAGAGGAAATATCTCTTTTAGGTGGTTAAACCCTATGTAAGTTACACACCTAAAATGGACTATTAGCCGTCAGATTAAAGGTCGTGGATCAACAGTCAAGATCTGATCGGCGGATCGGCGAATCGAAAATTGACATAACCAAAGGGAAGACCCCTGGGCCAATGTGATAGCGATATACGACATGTGATATCAGCCATCAGATAGGGAAATGAATGGATGGTCCATATTTAGTTGGCAATCGGCGATTGGCGATCCCCGATGCTAGGGTCGATACGATTGTGATTGCGATAAGCGATTAAGGGTTGGACCCGATGGGAATTATAAGCCCGATTGCATAATATTTGAAATCCGAAAATTCAGATTTTTAATGTATTTCCCATTTAGATGAGTTTTTCGCCATTTGGCCATGTGATGATGTGGTTGTGATACTGCGATGGGTGGTGGAGCCGAAAGGGATTATAGACCTGATTTCATAAATTTTGAAATCTGGGAATTCAGATTTTTCAATGTATTTCCATGTATTAGTGTTTTTAGACCTCCCACCTAAGCGATAGCGATAAGCAATATTTGGACGGACCCGATAGGTTTATAGGGTCAATTCCATAATATTTGAAGTCCGGGCTAAAGGCCCATGATGTGTTTTGTGTGTTTTTCATGTGTATTTCCATTATTTGGCTGATACAACTAGAGGAAGGAAAAACGATGGGTTTTCCTGCCTGCCTATTCTTTTCCATTTGTAAACAGATTCTTGTGAGGAAACAATCGGGTTCTTCAATGATGGAAGACTGTAACCGATGCATGACAAAATCATAGAGAGCACAAATGTTGAAGGTAGCTAAAGGTTGCTAAGGGAGTTAGAGGACTGAAAAAGGTCTCTGGAAGGTTGTTGAGAGTCACTTGGAGGTCAAGTGTACTACAGAGGCATGTAGAGGCCGAGAGAGAGCTTAGAGAAGCCAAAGCCGAGAGCCAAGAGCCTTCGCGGGAGCCTTCGCGAGAGCCAAATCTAGAGCCACGAGCCAGAGCTAAGAGCCAGAGCCAAAGGTAGAGCTAGAGCCTGAGCCGAGAGCATGAGCGAGAGCCGGATCCAGAAAGCTAGAGAGATTTAGAGCCAGGGATAAGATGGTGTTCTAAGCCCATTGTGTTCAATGTAAACTAGTGGAGTTGAGTGCGGAGCTTGTAAAAGGACTTTGCCATAATCCCAGAGAGCTTAGTCGAGTTGACTAGAGCTCAAGGAGACATAGCCCAAAAGTTTTGGGTGAAATCCATATTATATTGTTGTTATGTGTGGTTGTTTGTTGCTACATTATATTCCTACTTTATTTGTTGTTATATGTTTTATATCAATTCAATCAAATAAGCTTAAGGCACATAAACAATTTAAAAACAAACACAAGCACAAACCTATTTTCAAGCACTTTTTAATTCCGCAATTGGTTAATCATAAGGTCATGAGGATATATACAACAACTATCTTCAAAAGGACGTATACAACAGATCGCGAAGCTAAGACACCAATGTCCCAAGAATCAGAAGAGATGAAGGAGATGTAAGATAAAGGAAGTTGGAAGACCATAGAGAAAAAAAAAGAAAGCTACAGCACCAATCTCGCTAAGAATGATGAGAAGCCAAACAATTAACACCTAAGAAATTATAGGTCTGATAGACCAATTTGGTCTCAGTGGACGTTGACCACTACCATCATCATCATCATCATAAGCTTTGGAAGTGGGAGAGATTCTTGTAATTTTGACAAGAAGCCTTTAGTGCCCCACTTTTAGATCATGTGCAATCATTTCTTCCATAAAAATTACCCAGGTGAAAATTTGTTTACGAGAGAAAAGCCATCGATACCATACAAATTGATTGGGTTCCAAATATAAAGTTGCAATGTGTGCCTTTTGTGTGTTTTTCACATTATGGAGATCAAAATATTTCTCCATATGTAGTATCCATGTTACAAGATCCTTGCCATCAAACTTACTCATAGTGATCTTTAGGACATGGTGGGTCTTCAATCCAAAATTAGAGTCTATGAAATTGTGATTAACATTTCTTTTGTTCTCATAATGAGATTCCTTCACTACCCTTTCGCCATTAGTAAGCATTTCTTGTAGAAACGTTGTCAAATCTATCTTCAAATATTCCATGTTGCCTTTAATTTTTGCTTCTATACCATCCATCTTAGATTCTATGCCATCCATGTTAGCTTCCATGCCATTCATCTTAGCTTCCACGCCATTTTTTAAATCATCCATCTCAACTTCCATGCCTTTCTTTAAACCATCCATATTAGTGATATGCCTCATCATTGGGTAATTATATGGACCTTAATTCATCTCCTAGCTTAGTCAAACCAACTTTTCTCACAACTTATTACATGTTTTTTATTATATTTTGTTTATGAGATGAGTTAGAGTAGGATATTATGCCTAGTGGACTAATATGCATTAAATGTAGGATTGAAAGAGAAAATTAAGGAATTTTGGCAAATACTAAGGTTAAAAATTGAATGGGACAAGGGAGAGGGATTGTAGGAGGTAAATCCTCCTCATTTACTTCTCCCCGTTCGAATATTCCTCCATCCATCACACCAGCTTGGAGTGCAAGCAACCAAGCCATGAGGATTAGAAGGTAGCTGAGCAAGTGACAGACAAAGAGCTAGTTTATCTCGAGTTTGGGAGCTGAGCCTCCCTAATTTTAAGGAAGTCATTGGGGACTTTAATTTTATAATTAGAGAGCCCTAGAGCCTCATTAGGATTCAAATTTTTTCTGTAAAAATCTAAGCTATTTTCGAGCTCCGGACTTGTGAAAGTTTTATTGCTGTAATTTTTTGTTTTGGTAATAAGAATGAGTTTTGTTTTGAGTTAGCACTGAATTAACTCAGAGGGTTGAAGCTCTTGTGTTAGGACCCATCCCTAGCAGCTAAGGATCCTCTTTGCTTGTATCTGCATGTCTAGATTAGTCACATAGCTTCATTTTTAATTTTTTTTTAGATGTGTTTTCATTGCAATAGTGTAGATTAGATTGGTTGTCTATTAGTTTGCTTCCATTTGTGCCTTACTTCAGTAACAAGTTAGCAGGGATAAGAGGACTACCATAAGGTTGTTAGTGGGTGTCTTCGCCTCATTTCTCTCCTTTGGGATCATGATGTGAGGAAGGGACCTTTATGCATCCCCAAAAACACAGATTTCTATTTTTTGCATAAGCTTTAGATTTTACTGTATTTAAGTTAGCACTTGATCAGTTTTGCAATGTAGGATTTCATTGCCATTTCTTCTATATTCACCCTTGTAGTAGATCTCATCCATTCTTTGATTCCTTTCAACAACTTTCCTCATGCATCATGTAGGAAGTTAGTTCATTAATTATGCTTTTCTAGCTTATGAGAATGCTTCTTATTTACATAGTTTTTTGGGAATTATACATGTTTTATGTAGAGAACTTTCCTCATGCATCATGTAGGAAGTTAGTTCATTAATTATGCTTTTCTAGCTTATGAGAATGCTTCTTATTTACATAGTTTTTTGGGAATTATACATGTTTTATGTAGAGAAGGTGCTTAAGGAGGAGATAAATAATTCATAGCCAGCAACCACCTTCCACTCCATCCACCATAGTCATTCCTTATTTTCACCATCACCTTCACTAGTTTTCATCATTTTTCTTATAAATTCTTCCAGGCACATTGAGCGAATCCAACCATCCTCTATCTTTGATGTTCACTTCTGAGAGATCCTATAACTCACTTCATTCCACCCATCTACCACCTTCCCTAAGCCTTCCATCACCTCCAACACCTTCCATTTTTCTCTCGGCTGTATCTTGTAGGTTTACAGGGAATCCTGTGGGTTTCTAGTACACCGTGTAGGTTTTCCTCAAATTCCCTATTTTCAGGCCAAATTAAGGGAAAACCACTAGAAAGTTACCAAAAGCCTCCCAAGGGTCTTCTACACCATCCAACCATATCCTAAACCTTCCAACCATCCTCCAACATCCTTAATCCACCTACCACATCACCAAAAGAAATTAGTTTGCATACTCGATTTTGCATGAAAGGACAAAAAGACAAAAATAGATTTATTTCAGTCCCTTTACTTGCACATTAGTGATGTTTGATGCTTCTTACTTCCATGCTTATATAGTATCATTTGGTTCATGTTAATTTAGCATTATTGCAAAGCATAGTTTTTTGGAAATTAATTAGGAAATGGTGTGATTTAGCATTGAATTTCGGTCTTTTCCATCATTGCAGTAGAGTAGCTCTCCCTTAGAGAATATTTCCCTTTCTTTGATCAAGAAACCAAACTTCTTCTAACTCCATAGAAGTTTGGCATGAAATCCCCAGTGGTCTCTCGCCATATGAACCTTGACAAAAGGTAGAACCACCACTTTTACTTGTGTATAGAACACTAACACCTCCAATTTTGTACAAACCCTGGGTTGACAAAGTAAAGATGGTAGGCTAAGAGTTGCAACATTCATGATAAAATACTAGCACTCATCACTTTTTGGCACCATTGTTGGGGAGGTGTCTGAGTAATATGTGAATACTGCTTCTTTCTTCTATTTCTTGTCTCTAATATTCTACCATTAGTTTATTTATGCAAAAGTAATTTAGTTGCTTCCTTATTCATTCTACATTTTCTGCTTTCCATTTTGCAAGCAAGATTTCAATTCAGAAATTATTTTTTCATTCTGTTAGTAGTTTTCATTTAATCGGAAATTTCAATTCTGCAAATTACTTTCCAAGCTTGAAAAAAAAATACAAAACAAAACCAAAAACATTTCCTTTCATGCCTCATAGGAATAGGGATAACTTAGGGAAATTTTTGCCAAATATGCCCACTGCATCAAACAACCAACCTTCCCTCTTTTTTAGTAGCTATGAACTGGAGGAACCCTTAGGTGAGCAACCTGATATATTTGAAGAACCTATAGGGGAAGAAGAAGAAGAAGAAGAACCCATTTCTATTGAACCAATGGCTAAAAATAGAAATGAGAGAGGGAATAGAGAGAGAATTGATGGTTCCTTACCTATCGAGGAAACCAATGGGGACACTAAGATGAAAAATATAAGCCCTTTTGCCCTACAACATTTCCATGGCTTGACCACAGAAGACCCCGACACTTTCATATTTGAGTTTGTTGTTATATGCTAAACCTATGACTATACAGATGATGAGCAGAAGTTAAAATTATTTCCGTCTACCCTCAAGGAAGCAACATTATGCTTGTTCATGGGTTTACCTGGGGATAACATCACAACTTTAGCTCAATTGCAGCAAGCCTTTAACAACAATTATAAAGACTAATGTCGGTCAATGGATACTAAAGACAAAAATTTTAGGATGACCATAGGCAATGATGAATCCCTAGAGGATTACGAAGAAAGATTCTACCTTAGTTACAAAAGGGTCAGGTGCACACTTGACCCTAAGTCATTACAGATGGTCCTACTTGGGGGAGTAAGGGAAGATATTGTGGATACCCTACACTTGTCAGCAGGAGGAGATATATACCAATTACACTGTGAGGACATCAAGATTGTCTTTAGAAACCATTCTAGGGCAGCTAGGAAAAAGGGTAGGGGTAGTCAACCTATGATCAGTACATCCTCTTCCAACTCATCCATCAAGGGCGAAATTGGAAACATGCTGGAAGATTTCAAAAGTGATATGTTGCAAACCCTTGCCTTGCAAATGGACACTATGCACATTAAGAGAAATTAGGAGGAAGCAGAGAGAGACTTGGCAATTTTATGTCCTAGATGCATTAGGAGGCATCCTAGGAATGAATGTCCATTGAATTCAATTGAAATTTTCTCAGTATGCAAAGAAAACCACTCCAGAGACAAGTTCCCTTCTTTTCCTAGACTCAAAGTTGTATATAAAGGAGCTGAAAGGGTCACTGAACAGCTCTGCAACATAAACCAAAGGAGACCTCATGGGCCTAGACCATACCAGTAGGGCATGCAATGGTCATCCCATGCATATTACAACCCCAGCCAAACCACATCCATACTGTCTTGGGGACCCCTTGCTCATCCATCCTGGTCTACACCCCATCCTTGGTCCTTTGCATCTCAGTATCACTCCCAGCCAGTCAGCCAGTCATTTCAACCATATGCTCTACCACAACCTTAGTGGAATGAATCGCCCCAGGGGTGGAGGCCCGAATACAACAATGCTCTTGATTTATTGCCTCCATCACCTGCCCAACCATAGTTGTTACACTCTGTTCCACCCAAGCAACCCCAGATGCCTGCCCAGCCAAATCTGAACCCGAACAACAGACATGCTTAGCAAGTATACAGTGGAGAGACATCATATCCAACTTATGTTGTGGAAATCCAGGAGATTATCCTAAGATCTGGGAGAGTTATCCCAGATAACCAACCTCCACCTCCACCTAGGGAGGTTGAGGAAGAAAGAGAGGAAATCATTCTTAAAGTGAATCCACCCTTTCCTGAGAGATTAACCCAACCACTGCAGCCTACCCCAGAAGAGACTGAACTTCTGGGAGAATTTAAAAATATATGTGTAAATATTCCATTTCTCCAAGAAATAAAAGATGTTCCTATTTACAATATGTTGATTCAGGAGAAGTGCTTCAAGCATCCAGGGAGACGAAGAAGGGATTCCCCTACCATTAATTTCATTGGACAATTGTCCGACTTAATGTTGGGGTAGGTAATATGTCCAAAGTATTTCACCCTGGAAGTCCTGTAGTAGATGTGCACGTCAATGGCACCATTGTCCCACACACTTTGATTGATCTTAGGGTTGCCATTAATGTGATGACCAAGGACACCATGCTCAAGCTCAACCTCCAAGGTTCATTGAGGAATACCACAACAGTTCTGCAACTTACAGACCACTCCATAGTGACCCATGAGGGGATTGTGGAGGATGTGACAGTCTCGATTGACTCTTGGGAGTACCCTGCAGATTTCCTAGTTCTCTAGCCTAAGGCTAAGCATATTGGTTACCTTATCATCCTTGGGAGACCCTGGTTAGCCACTACCAATGCTTACATTAGTTGCAAAGTTGGGAATATGACCATCAGGAATGGGAATATGTCCAAGCAGTTAGTCATATACCCTCCTGCTCAACCATCTCTAGAGCATGATTTACCTTTATTGTTGGATGAGGAGGAAGAAAATGAAGCTTATTCTTCCCAACTTTATACTTTAGAAACAACCATGGGAGGAGGATAGCAGGATGAGGATGATTTGATTGAACACTACTCCAAGGTACAACTCCTAGTACATTTCCCTTCGAATATGTAGTAAAGGAAACCCAAAACAATCATCCAGCTGACCTATGCTTGGCTGATTCCAACCCCCTCGATGTCAAAACCATAGAATTTGGCCCTAAGAGAACCTTGAAAATCAATCCATCTCTTTCTGCTCTCCAAGAAGAGAAGTTATGCAACATGCTAAAGGAACATCTAAATGCCTTCACTTGGAGTTACAAATAAATGAAGGATGTACACCCCTCAATGTGTACTCATCACATATACATCAAAGAGGGTTACAAGCAAGCCTGACAGCCTCAAAGGAGGTTGAATCCAACTTTTAAAGATATAGTCAAAGAAGAACTCCAAAAACTTCTAGATGTAGGATTCATTTACCATATCTCCGACAGTGAGTGGGTCTCTCCTTTGGTGTTAGTTCCAAAGAGAAATGGTAAGTGGAGGATTTGTGATGATTACATGGATTTGAACAAAGCCACATAAAAGGACCATTTCCCTCTACCCTTCATTGACCAAATACTTGATGGCTTGGCAGGGAAAAAGTTTTTCTCTTTCCTAGATGGATTCAATGGGTACAACCAAATCCAAATCAGCCCAAAAGACTAGGATAAAACCACCTACACTTGTCCTTGGGGTACTTTTTCCTATAGGGACCTTCCTTTTGGCCTATGCAATGCTCTTGCCACTTTCGAGAGAGTAGTCCTAAGTATTTTTTCCGAGTTAGTCCATGATGCGGTGGAAGCTTATATGGATGATTTTACACCTTATGACTGTCATTGTCAAGAGTCTCTGTGCAACCTAGGGAAAGTATTGCACAAATGCATTGAAATGAACATGTCTCTCAGTCCTGAAAAATGTGAATTCATGATGACTACAGGGACCATTCTAGGTCATTCAATATCTCAGCAAGAATTGTAGGTGGACCCAAACAAAATAGCTTTCATCTAAAGGGTCCTACCTCCTCAAAAATAGAGATATGTCAAAAGTTTCCTAGGGTTAGCTGGATACTACCTAAGGTTCATAAAGGACTTCAGTAAGTTGGCCTATCCTTTATTTGATTTTTTTGCCACGGAATTTGAGTTTATATGGTGAAAAAGCTAACAAGAGGCCTTAGACACCCTAAAGAACAAGTGAACCACTGCACTAATTCTCCGAGGCCCAAATTGGGCCCTTCCTTTTCATGTTCATGTCAATTCCTGACAAAAAGCCATAGGAGCAGCCATAGGTCAGATAGATGAAAAATTGCCTTATGCTATCTACTTTATCAGTAAGAATATGTCAAAGGCTAAACTAAATTACACAGTGACCGAAAAGCAACTCCTAGCTGTTGTGAATTCATTGAACAAATTTAGGCATTATATTATAGAATATCAAACATTTGTGCATATTGACCATGCTGTAATCAAATATTTAATGAATAAAACAGATGTGAAACCTCATATTATAACATTGTTACTTTTATTACAACAGTTTGATCTAACTATTGCTGATAAGCATGGTCAGGAAAATGTTGTTGCAGAATTTTTGTCCAGATTAAATTTGCCTGTAGGTGAAGAAGGAATGGTTCATGACTACTTACCAGATAAGCACATATTTGCTATTTCACTTCTCTCTCCATGGTTTTCTAATATAGAAAACTATTTGGTATCTTCACAGTTCCCTCCAAATTTGTCCTCCAAAGAGAAGAGAAAGATAGTGAGGAAGAACGCCCGCTTCACTTAGATTGGGGAAATCACTTCAAACATAGCCCAGATCAAATCTTGAGAAGGTGTGTCAGCGAGGAGGAAGTCTTTGAAATCTTCTGACCTGTCATGATGGGCCATGTGGAGGTCACTTTGTAGCAAAGAGGACAACATTCACAATGTTACAAACAGGCTATTATTGGCCCACTCTTCATTAGGATGTGAACAGATATACTAGTTAGTGTGATCGGTGCCAAAGGATGGGAAGGCCTACTCCAAGAGATGAAATACCTCTGCAGCCTCAGGTGAATTTCAATCCATTTGGCAATTGGGGCATGGACTTCATTAGGCATATTGAACCTCCTTCCAAACAAAAGTAGTACATCATTGTGTGCCCTGAATATCTAACTAAGTGGGCTAAAACCAAGGTAGATAAGGAAACAACAAAGGAGAAGGTAGTTTAGTTTGTAAGGGAGAATGTATTTTACAAATTTGGGTACCTTAGAGAGCTGGTCACAGACCAAGGCAACCAGTTTACCTCCAACATGATTGAAGACTTGCTAAGCCAACATAAGATCAAGCATAGAACCTCCAATCCCTATCATCCACAAGATAATGGACAAGTAGGGGTGACCAATAAAGTGCTGGAGGGCATCCTGACCAAAGTGGTAAGCAGCAACAGGAAGGATTAGGCAGATAGACTAGTTGAGGAAACATGGGCCTATAATACCACCTAGAAGACCACCACTAGATTCACACCCTATGAGCTGGTCTATGGGAAAAAGGCCCTGTTGTCCATTGAATTTGAGTATAACACATTAAGGATGGTAGCCCAACTAGATCTAGATCTCATTAGTGCATAAAAAGAGATATTTCTCCAGTTGAATGGTTTGGATGAATTCATAATATAGGCCCTCCTACATACAAAGGTAATTCAACTCCAGAGGAATATTTGGCATGATAAGAACATCAAGGAAAAAGAAATTCAAGAAGGTGATTGGGCTTTGTTATATGATTCTAGGTATAAATACTTTAAGGACAAGTTAAGAACAAGATGGTTAGGACCTTATGATGTAGAAATATGCCATGATAATGGTTCAGTACATATCAGACCCATAGATGAAGAGGCCATTCCTTTACTTTTTAATGGGCACCGACTAAAAATTTACAAGTGACCATTGTCAAAACAAGAGTTCATTGATGATATCAGTAAAATAGTGATGGTAGTGGAGCAAGTTTTAGCTCCTACCTCATTAAATCACTGAGGAAAAAAGAAAAAGAATAAGGACTCAAGTGAAAACCTCCATGAGGTGCTTGAGTCCCACTATCGGGTTGAAACATTCTTCGGGTAGCCCAATGGTGCCAATAAAAGAGAGAGAGAGAGAGAGAGAGAGAGAGAGAGAGAGAGAGAGAGAGAGAGAGAGAGAGAGAGAGAGAGAGAGAATGAAAATAAAAAGATCCCTGGGTGAAAAACTCTCTTTAGGCACCCAGGGAAAACAGCTAGGATGAAAACCTCTCAAACCTAGCCTAGTTGTTTTCAAAAAAAAAAGGAGAAAAATCATGAAAATTTCTATTTTTCCAGTCAGCAAGAACGATGATCAGAGAGCAAGGGAGGGTCACCAAGTGACCTATTTCACTCACATTTTTTTTTTCTACTCATTTCCAATCATCAATCTACCATTTACTTCATTTTTCCCACTCCTTTCCTTCAATTTACAAGGGGACTGTGTTTTCTACAAGATCCCCTGTAAACCTATAGGATCATCTTGTAGGAATCACGGTGACCCAAAAATCCTACAAGAAGCGACCCTAAATAAAAAATGACCTACTATGTCAATGAAACAACACTCGTACATCATCATTCCATGACCATACCTATGTTCACCTTCATCACCCCTACATCACCCATATATATATATATATAATATAATATATATATACTATATATATATCAGTTTCAAAAAAAAAAGAAATCAAATTCTTCGAAAAAGAAGGAAACAAAGAGCAATATGGATCATCACCTAAGTATTCCTCATTCTCTAGACTCCTAGTTTCCCTCTCCATCCATGTCACCATCCTCAAACTCCCAGCAGAAGGTATGATTGATAGTTCTGAGGGAAAAGTAGCTACATGATATCCTATAGGAAATCTTGTAGTAGCCTATCCCAAAAAATACAAATCATAAGAACAACTAGCTTCAAACATGATGATGACATCCTGTAGGAAATCTTGTAGCAGCCTATCCCAAAAAATACAAATCATAAGAACAACTAGCTTCAAACATGATGATCCAAGAGCATAAGGGACTCTAAAGTAGCAGCAACACCATCATCTTCAACACTAGGTACCTACACCACAAAAAAATAATCAGAGAACAACAAAAAAGGCAAGAAGAATAGCATGTAGCGAATACAGATAGCAAGCACCTCCTGTCTTCAACCACTACAACAAGGTATTAAGCACCACAGGTAAGTATCCCGCTCACTCTATCATGTGCATAATGTAGTCAAAATATGTAAAGGTTACAAATAATTTGGTTTATAAGCGAAAGGTGGCCAGTTAAATTGGCCACCTTCAAACAGTAAAAAAAGAAAAAACAATTTGTCCTCTCACACGTGGTAGCAGTCAACTCAAAAATAGAAAGGATAAGGACAAAAGTAGTTAAGGCTATGAAAGCATGAAGTGGGTGTTGATTACGAGGAAGTGGGGAATGATGAGGTGGTAGTGGGGACCAATGGTCCAAAAATGGAAATTGTACCTCAGCTTCCAGCAGACCACCTCAACCCAAATGACCATAAGAGGAAATAATTGTCATCCTCGTACATTCATACATTCAATTCCTTTAGGCTTGCTCTCACAAGTCACTCTCATACCCAAGCAACCTATAGCATGGAAGACACCATTGTTTTTCTGCACAGGAATTCCTACAGGGTTGTACAAGAAATCCTATAGGATTGCACACAAGATTCCTATAAGATACACGAAGACAGTCTACAGGATAGTCCAAGAGGAGTTTCATAGGGGAAAACACGGTGGTTGACCACATCAAACATTATGAAGAGGTAGGCTCTATAATTACATCCCTCTTTCCAATTAAATTCAACAAAAAATCCTCTAGTTTTAGTGAATTTGGTGGTTGTGCAAGAGAATTGTCCACACAGTCATCTCAGTTTTTTACTTCTACATTTGAAAATTGTATCCACTAGCTCATCTCCTCAAAACCTTACCAACCAAGATGACAGGAGGGTTTAATAATAGGGAGCCCACTAACACTGTGAGAATTCAAAAACACCCTCAAGTACTAGAAATCTTCACAAGGCATAACTAGATGTGGTTTTTTGAAAAATTAAGGGTGTATGATGAAGAGGTGGCCTGCGATTTTTCTCTCTCCCTCATTCCACTGACTAGAGTCCATGCCATTGTTGTGGTAAGAGGCCTCTCCATATAACTCACCCTTGAACTCATCAATAGAGTTACCACACTTCCCCTAGAAGTACCATGGAGGAAGCAAGACAAAGGAGATAACCAGGTTGCCAAAAGGAAATTCTTTTTAGAAGGTGAGGAACCCATTGAGGATAAAAATGGAGTAAGGAGAGAAAGCTTTCCATATCCCTGGAATGAGGTGAGCTACCAACTTATCAAATACATTTCATGTGAGTGTATGTATAGTGTTGTCTATGGCTATCATTTTAGGCTTCTTGAAGAATTGAGATTTGGAGCAGAAACAACCCCTCACCATAGGCTCAGCATACCATACTTCCTACTACAATCATTAATAGACTCAAGAATCAAAGTGTAAGAGGTAAATTCCCAACAGTTAGATCACCATGGGTTAATTAGAATCCTTATAGAAGATTCCCTCGAAAACCTCAGAATTCCTATACAATGGTCATTTTTTAGAGATATGCAGGCAAAGGAAGACATCAAAGCTCTCACATATGATGTTAGTCCTATTGTCAGTGAAGAGGAAGAGGAAGACTGAAGCAAAGGAAGAAGAAGTAGAGCAGGAAGAGGAAGAAACACAAGGAGATGAAGATGAGATAGATGAATAAGAAGATGAAACAAAAGAAAATGAGGAAGAAGAAGAAGAAGAGGAGAAAGAGAAGGAGGATGATGATGAAACAAAGGAGGATGTTAAGGAGGAAACTAATAAAGATTATGAGGGTCTGTAATAGGAAGAAGAAAGGAAAGACATAGGTGAAGAAAGCAATGGGAGAGAGGGGGAAAAAGATAGGGAGGAGTCACCTAGGGCGTCTCCAGAACCCACTAAGAGAGAGGCAGTAGCTACCCTTACTGCTCTTATCACCCCCATTAAGAAAAAACCAAAAGACATAGACAAACCCCCTTATATTTTAGGACAAGGAAAAGCACAAGAATAAGGCAGGGGAAACCCTAAACACCAACCAAAATTCCCATTGTGATTGAAGACTGACCTAAACAAAAGGAGAAAATGCCTTCCCCTAAGTCTCCTATCACTTATGTGAGAAGGCCTATGACTAGATCAACCTCCTCCAATGGAAACATAATTCTACAGGATACACAATAGAATCTACAGGAAGCAGAAGCAGTCCTACAAGATACTGTGCTAAACCTACAAGAGACACAAAAATTGGAAAAGGAGGTAGGCTGGCAGCAAGAAACTAAAGAAGAGGACCCAGATTCAAAAGAACCCAACCCCCAACCTAACCTTGACTCCTACTATAGGTTTATTGAATGAGGCAGGGTCATTCCTCAAAAATTTGCTATTCCACTGTTCTTAGAGCTTGAGAAGGAGAGAGCCAGAACTCACATATGGATGTAGATCACCAAATCCAAGGGGGTGGAAGACATTAGGCACATGGAGAAGAAGCTCAAGGAGATGGGCAGAGAGCTAAGTAGCTTGAGAGATAGAGAGACGATCATGAAAATTCAACTAGAAACAAAAAATGCATGGTTGAGGGGACAACTACAAGAAAGAGAGAATCAATTGGAATGTATGGTGAGTCTCTCTTTGGAAGAAAGCTAGTGTAGGATGCCAGATAGATCCTATGCCCTATACCTCACGAAACAATGGTTGCAGTTCCAGATCAAGACTCTAGCACAGAGAGGAACCATGCCATTTCAGGGCTATAGGCATTTCATTGATCTTTGTGATCAGAGCACACAAGAAGATAGGGCCAAGATGTTTGAGTTTTATTTTCATAACATGACCTTAACAGAAATGAATGTATGGGACCCTAATGCCAAGCTAGGAGATTGACATTTGATGGCTTTGTCATCATGGATAAACCATGAGGAATCAAGGGCTGCAGAGATGAAGAAGATATTGTCAAGAGAGAAAATTGAATCTCTTATGATCAGATCTGAACAGTTAGATCCCATGGCCCTCATTAGCACCCATAATTTGATTTCCAATGATCCTTGACTTGCACCTAGATATCTTTCTGCCCAAGACCAATAAATTTCACATTTTGAGGACATCTTCAGGCTATTCGGGGATGATAGCATACATGCTTGCCTGAGGAGATGGAACACATTGTCATACAACTTAAAGATAAGAGTACTACTCTCCTCAAATATTGAGAGAAGCACTAAATAGGGCACCTGTGTACAAGCAATCTATGAAAAGGCTAAAAGTCAATTGGATTGGCTTGAAACTCAATCCACCACTACTCTTAGGAATGCTAGAAGGAAGGAAGGAAGAAGAAGAAAAGAGGTAGTGGGAGGAGGTAGAAAGGAAAGCAGGATTCTATGAACAAGAAGAGGAAACCACAATAGAGGCATGGGACGTCAAGGAGGCCACTGGAGCTATGAAGGATATGGATATTGATTGAGCTTCTCAGAGGACGAGAAACACTTTTTGTAGGGGGTGATGTTGAGCCTCAACATTGGGTAATTATATGGGCCTTAATTCACCTCCTAGCTTAGTCAAACTAGCTTTTCTCACAACTTATTACATGTTTTGATTATATTTTGTTTATGAGAAGAGTTAGAGTTGGATATTATGCGTAGTGGACTAATATGCATTGAATGTAGGATTGAAGGAGAAAATCAAGGAATTTTGGCAAATACTAAGGTTAAAACTCAAATGGGACAAGGGAGAGGGACTATAGGAGGTAAATTCTCCTCATTTACTTCTCCCCCATTCAAATATTCCTCCATCCATCACACCATCTGAGAGTGCAAGCAGCCAAGCCATGAGGATTAGAAGGGAGTCGAGCAAGTGAGAGACAAAAAGCTAGTTTATCTCAAGTTTGGGAGATGAGCTTCCCTAATTTTAAGGAAGTAATTGGGGACTTCAATTGTATAAGTAGAGAAGCCTAGAGCCTCATTAGGATTTGAATTTTTGTTGTAAGACTCTAAGCTATTTTCGAGCTCCAAACTTGTGAAATTTTTGTTGATGTAATTTTTTGTTTTAGTAATAAGAATGAGTTTTGTTTTGAGCCAAAATTGAGTTAACTCAGAGGGTTGAAGATCTTAGGTTAGGGTGAAACCCTAGAAGCCAAGTCTCCTATCTTCTTGTATTTGTATGTTTAGATTAGTCTCATAGCTTCATTGTTAATTTTCTTTTAAACATGTTTTCATTGCAAGTAGTGTAGATTGGATTGGTTGTTTATTAGTTTGCTTCGACTTGTACCTTACTTCAGTAGCAGGTTAATAGGGATAATAGGAGTACCACAAGGTTTCCAGTGGGTTTCTTGGCCTCATTTCCCCCCTTTGGGATCATGATGTGAGGAAGGGACCTTTATGCAGCCCCAAAAACACATATTTCTATTTCTTGCATAAGATTTAGAGTTTATTGTATTTAAGTTAGCATTTGATCAGTTTTTCAAAGTAGGATTTCATTTCCATTTCTTCTATATTCACCCTTGTAGTATATCTCATCCATGCTTTCTTTCCTTTCAACAACTTTCCTCATGCATCATGTAGGTAGTTAGTTCATTAAATCTACTTTTCTAGCTTATGAGAATGCTTCTTGTTTATGTAGATTTTTGGGAATTATACGTGTTTTATGCAAAGCAAGTGACTTAGGAGGAGACAAATACTTCATAGACAGCAACAACCTTCCACTCCATCCACCATAGTCATTCCTTGTTTTCACCATCACCCTCACTAGTTTTCATCATTTTTAATAGAAATTCTTCCAAGCACATTGAGCGAATCCAACCGTCCTCTATATTTGTTGTTGACTTCTGAGTGATCCTAGACCTTTCCTCACTTCATTCCACCCATATACCACCTTACCTAATCCTTCCATCACCTCGAACACCTTCCATTTTTCTCTCAGTTGTATCGTGTAGGTTTACGGGGAATCCTGTAGGTTTCTAGTACATCGTGTAGGTTTTCCTAAAATGGCCTGTTTCCAGGCCAAATTGAGAGAAAACTTTAGGAAGTTAGAATAAGCCTCCCAAGGGTCTTCTACACCATCCAAACATCTCCTAATTGTTCTCGCCATCCTCTAACATACTTAATCCACCTGCCACATCACCAAAACCAATTAGTTTACATACTTGATTTTGCATGAAAAGACAAAAATACAAAAACAGATTTATTGGAGTCCCTTTACTTGTACATTAGTGATGTTTTATGCTTCTTACTTCCATGCTTATATAGTGGCATTTGGTTCATGTTAATTTAGAATTATTGCAAAGCATATTTTTTTGGCAGTTAACTAGGAAATGGTGTGATTTAGCATTGAATTTCGGCCCATTTCATTATTGCGGTAGAGTAACTGTCCCTTAGAGAAGATTTCCCTTTCTTCCATCAAGAAACTAAGCTTCTTCTAAATCCATAGAAGTCTGGCTGGAAAACCCCAGTGCTCTCTTGCCAACTAAACCGTGACAAAAGGCGAAACCATCACTTTTACTTGTGTATACAGCACTAACACCTCCAAGTTTGTACGAACCCCAGGTTGACAAAGTAAAGTTGGTAGCCCAAGAGTTGCAGCGTTCTTGCTACGATACTAGTGATCATCACTTAGGTTGTGTTACATTTTGTGAGAGTGAAATTTGTTGCACTTGGTCTCGTAATTTTGATATATCATGTTGTGTTTCTCCCTCTTCTTTGTGAGTCTTGCTAGAGATTTCAGGTTGCTTAATAGGTGTTTCCATTTTCTTTCTTTGGGGCATCAATTAATGATAATTATTCTTCACTATGTCCTTTGAATTCCTCCAAACTGATTTTTCAAACCAAACTTATGCAAAATTTTAAAATGACTACACACCTTTTTTGGCTTTGTAGGAGCTCGATATTGAATCAGTTTTATATCTATAATTGTGGATCTCCAAGGTCTGAAATTTTGTCCTGTGGTAGTCATTTGTGTTCTTGTTCCAACCCCATAAATCTGATCAATATTGGGTTCTCCAAGAAATATTTATTCCAAATCTCCCACGATGACCTAATTATAGACTAGTTTAATAGAGTGAACTTGTATGATATGCCACATGTCACTATTTCGAACTTAGGACATGAAATAGATACACAAAAAATTAAATTCTGTCCTCTTTCTGTAACCTTTTATGAAGTTTAAATTTGATTCTTAGAGAGAAATTTATAACGATTTTCCCCAGGTCAGTTGTTTGAGATATAATTCAGAAGCCTACAAAAACCCTAACTTCCTTGAATCATATCACTGAAAATATAGTGAGACAAGATATGAAATTCATACCTGAGGTTCATCAAGGTTTTAGATCAAATGGGTTTTAATTTTAGATTATTAAATATCATAGAAACAAAGGTATAGTGCAAATTCTGTGATGACCTATTTGAAGCAGCGAAACCCTAGAATCCAAACCTTTGATACTAATTGTTATTCAACACGTTCATAAAATAGAAGAAAAGATAGAGCGACGACTTAAAAATCAACCTCTTGGAGGGGGAAACCTGTTTTACATCACATAAATGAACAATTCTTGGATGCTACAAATGACAAGGCCTCCTTTCTATATATAGGAGTATAAGGGTTCACAATATAGTTAAGCCGAGATAACAATAATAATGTAAGGGAACAACAATAATAATAGTGGGCTTCTATGGGGCACAATAATCACAATATGGGGACAAGATGGGCACAAAAATAACAATAAGGGGCTACAATGACAATAATAATAAGGTAATACACTAGTATTATAGGGGCTTAACAGAATGAATTTTAGACGCGTGCAAGCTTGCTTTGGTTTTGTGATTTCAAGACCGGTTTAGGTGAGATCACGATATGGTGAGGGTGGAGGTGGTTTAACCTTTGGATTCCCTTGGTTGTTTATGTATTGGTTTATCCCATGAGATCCTACATTCATCCTTGGAATATGGCACAGTGGTGATTGACTGAAAGAAGTATTTGGTTCAGTTAATCTATGGTTGGGTGGTATGTGGAAGTCCCAAACATGGTTAGATTTTTCCTAGGTTTAATAAGAGATAAGTTTCTCTTGATTTTGATGAGTAAATTTAATTGTTATTATGTGTCTTTAATGGATGTTCTCTCATTGTTATTATCTGGTTATATGTTGGTTTTCAACGTGGTTTTATGACAGATAATATTCATGGAAATTTTCATGTTTTTACTTATAACTGAATGAATAATGAATGGAATACCTAATTGGTGTTATGACAGCTAATGTGAGAAGGTAGTGACCTTTGTTGTTAGACCTCATATAAGTTTTTATATCCTTATGTTTGGACTACTTTCATGACCTGTAGGTTGCATGTTCATCATGTGTTTGATGGAATGATTTTCATGGTTGGGCTTGGTTAAGTCAAGTCCTTGATCAAGTTTTGTGTTAGAGGATTTTTCTTGGTTTCATTTATTGTCTCAAAAAGCCTCATCAAGTTCCATACAGTGGTTTGGAGACTATCCCTAAATAAGTGGCTTAACTCTCGCAATCTCTACCATAGAACTAGCTGAAAAAGGCTACAATCTCTCCCTTGCAAGCATAGCGGGAGTGACTGGAGGGTTTCAGTCATATGAATTCCTTGTCATGGGATCGATTGGGGGTTTAATTCATTGAAATGATTTATTAACTCAAGTATTTGGCACCTGGGGTGGTGGATTAGCTCCTAGGGCTCCTATAGCACCCGAGGGAGGTCTATAAGGCCTTGTTTTTTCGACTTCGTTTCATTAAATATCATATAGGAGGTTTATTTCTATCATATTAATGCCTCATCTCATGTTTAAGTAGGGTAAGTCAATGAAAGTCGATATATGTGAGAGGAGGCAATGTTACAAGGTGGTATCAGACCATGGTTCAACACATCAACTGGATGGGCTAGATGCATGTTGTTATGCATGTGTTGTCATGGTGAAGGGTTTCATGCATGAGGTCATTTCATGTAATTTATGTCATAATGATTCCATTGGTATGTTATGAGGCTTATATTTTGATGAGATAGAGCAAGAGAATTAGATCATGAGAACAAGGTTGCAGCACTAGACTTTGAGGCAAGAGAAAATCATCATATATATATTGTATGTTTGGCATGCAGGTATGTTGGTTAATGATTGTTATAAGAATTGTCGTTGTGTACATGTTTTCCATTCTATGGTTGTTACAGTTACATGTATGATAGACGTTAGTTATTAAGTCTAATCATATGTACCCGTGTTAGTTAGTCATGAAGGATAGTAACTTGTTGTTATATAGATTGTGGTTGTATGCATGATGGTTATGGCCATTCTACTTAGGATCTTGATGTTATATGTATCATGATAATTTGGATTGGCCTATGTGGATGGTTAGAGTTATGACCTTCGAGTATGAGTCAATATGCTTTTGAGATTGTGTCATAATAATCTAGATTGACTATGCATATGTGATTTTTATGCATGAATGACAATTGTTTATGAGTTTATGATTTGAGAATGTTAGCTAGTTATTGTTATGGATATCATGACCTTAATTATGTTTGGGTTGATTTTTTGTGAAGTTATATCATGCTAATCTAGATTTATTGTGCAGACAAGATAGCCCCCCTTGAGATACATTAAGATATGAGTTTTCTTATGTCGTCTACTTGGCATTTGAATGTTTGATTATGTCATTTATATATTGTTTGAATGTTTGACTAGTTGCATGATATGAATATGCATCTATAATATTGCATGAAGGAATGATCTTGTTTGATAGTTTTGCAATAACACATATGTGCTGAGAACAATTGATACGTGCTTGAGTGTAAGTAGGTGATAGTTGTAGTATTATGTATTATGATTAATGAATGTGAGTTGATTGTTGATTATGGCATGGTTGTTAAACTTGGTAAAGGTTGATTTCAAATTAATAGATATGATTTTTTGATATTTGGAACATGTGGTTGACATGTGTGTTCAGTTACAAGGCAACATGATTGGCAATCCAAGGTAAGATAATTTTTATATTGTTATATTTATGTATACAATGACAATTATGTGTTTATGGAAGTATGATGCAGGGAATTGCATGGAAAAGATACTGCCACGAAATCCTGGAGAAGGATGAAGTTGAGATTTCCTTTGGAAGTATTACGAAGCTATGGGGATTGAGTCATGGTTTTTGCTTCTAGTCTTGGGATTTGTGTCTTTTGTTATTTGTTGTGCTTGATTGTCATTTTTTTATGTCTAGTGTATGTCCATACTACTTTGTTTATGGTGTCATATTTCTACTAGTTTTAATGGGTTTCTTCTTGGTTGCTTTTGGCTATTTCCTTTTACGTTTTGAGGGTATTGGGGATTGGTTAGGGAAAGAGGAATGTTAGTGGATCTAGGGGATATCTTAATGAACTCAAACTGGTAATATAAGACTCAAATGAAGCTCAATGCATGTATAAGAGAAAATGATGGCAAGAGTATGATAATGGTTTAGATTGGTGGGGTCTATTGGGGTAAATGGATGGTGGAAGGATAGTCATGAGAAAGGTAAAAATAAAGGTAATGTAAATGGGTTTAAGATGTTAAATGCCTTGGGTATGTTGGGAGCTATTTTTCTCAATGTTGTGCATGTGTTGCACGAATAAAGGAAGTTCACTTAACCTAGACCTTATGATATCTAGTAATTATGTGTTGATCATGATTATGCTAATGTGTATATATGTATATATATGTATGTATGTATGGCGTTGCCTGACAAGGTCATCAGGGATCATGATTTATTTATGCTAAAGATTATATATATGTATATATCGATGCCTTTTTTCTAAAAGGGTCATCAGAGATCATGAATTTTTTATGTCGATGTTTATATGTGTATATATATGTATGTATGTCGTTGTCTGACAGGGTCGTCAAGGATCATTCTTGCGGAGGAATGATTGTTTATGTAGGAAAATGTCATGAAGAAGTTATTTGAATTTGGTGGATATGGTAGCTTGGAAAAATCTATGAAGTTAGCATCATGTGGATATGAATTGATATTACATGTTTGTACTACGTATATGTTTATGTTATAGTAGGTAATTTTGAGGGATACATTAGTGTAATGAAAGTAGTGCAATATGTGACATGTTAGGACAAGCATGGATAGTGGAAAGACACTAGAAGTAAGTTTTCCTGGTAGATACAATGTACATCAACCTGAAAAATATTTCTTGTTAGATAACATATAGTGCTTTCATCAAGGTGGGAGGCTTTGCGAATCCATTTTACTCCTCCTCTTATTCTAGTCGGTCTTCTCTATGTAATTTCACTAAAATTTTAGTGGCAACCGTTTTGTTGTTAATGGAAGCTGGTGGTGATGGTTGCTTCTTCTTCTTGGTGTCTTTCTTGTGTTGTTGGTATTTTTTTGGTGGTGTTGTAAAAGAATTCGATTCCTCATCATATTTTGATTCCAATGAAGATGTAGGATGCCGAGTTGCATGGCCGGGTGCACATTGGATGAAGAAAATATCGATGAAATTTTCAAGTATTGGAGTCCTGAAGAAATATTTTTTATTATAAACTTATGTTGCAACAAATTGATGATGAAGATCATAGAGCAAAAGATGACATGTGGCAGCAATCCACATACAAGCTGATTTTTGAAGAATTCTAGGACATTCTTTGACAACCTGGAACAATGGACGACCTACACTAGCAAATGAATAAACTAAGGTTTGAAGGATACAACAAAAACAAAAAGCTGAAACAATTTAGAGGCTACAGGATCTAGAAGAAAAGAAGAAGAAAAGTAAATCTAGTTGAAGTCAACTTTTTAAATTTAATCCTAGATGAGACATAGACCAAAAAACATATTAATTAATTTTTTTATATGGTTGTAATTAAGGGGGAGCGTTGGAGAATCTAGTTCCAAACACCTATCAGGTGTCATAACCATATATCTAGGTGTCCTAGTTTAGTTTCAGTTACTACAATTTATTTCAGTCTCACTGCAGTCATTTATTACTCATGTATCTAATGTAATCTTATTAACTTATTCGTAATATTGAGAAGTGAAACCTCTACTCCACGATTTCTCTTCATTCCTTGTCAGGTAGGCTTGCTGAATTTTTTGGAACCCACTAGGAGAAATCCTTAGATTTTCATATAATTTGAGTTGAAAACCATCCCACGTGTTTAATTTCAACCCTCACGGTCAAGTTCTTGATTGACTCCTAGAATGTGCGATGAAAAAGGTGGTAGACGGTTGTCATTTCACTCCTAGTCATGGAGTTCTCTGAGAATTAGGTTGTATACTCACGATTGATTTATTCTAGGGAAAGCCTATTTTTAAGCACTAAGTTCTTGATTAATTCCTGGAACTCACGATGAAAATTGTCACAAATGGTTTTCATTTCGCTCCCAAACATGGAGTTATCAAAGAATTAGGTTATATAAATCATAATTTATTTATTCTGGGGAAACACTGATTTGAAGCCCTAATTGTTTCATTGCAAATTCATTCTGATTTCATATATTTTTGGAAAACCTTGGTTCAAATCCCTAACTTTTAAACCCTAATTTGGGGAAAAAGGAGGTTGAAGTTAACTAGGAATTAATAGAAAATGATAGATGATATGTCTATGGAGGAGAAGGTGTGGAATTATGTTTTGAGAAGTGTGCTTCCCCTTAGAGCTCAAATCCCTAGACAAGACGAGATCAATTATTCCTTTGCCATGGAGTATCAAGGTTTGGTCATTTCTTACTAGGTCCTAAAAGTGGATCTAGTTGATGCAAGCCAAATTTTGACTATAGATATTACATGGTCATTAATTTCTTTACCTTCATTCCGAGTTATCCAACTGATTTCATCTTTCCACAACAACTTTCATTCACCTTGATAGGAGTAATGTCACTACTAAGAAGGGTATTTTTGAAACTAGATTCAAAAGGAAGCTTCGTGGTGTAGAAATTCCTCAAAATGACTCCACCCAAATTAGGTACTTTGTAGTTGCAGTGGACTCTTCTAAGATTGTGTTGATACAAGGAAGAACACACGTCCTATCCTGTGATCATTATGTACCTAATAATGCAAATGGAGATGATATCCCACCTTCGAGTGCCACTATGATTCCTGGTATCAACAAAATTGGAAACAAGAAATTTTAGTCGGCTAATGTGGGAGAAAATATAAAGTTTCTTGAGAAAGCATCAGTAGATATACAACCATAATTAAATAAAACTAAGGAAGGGGAAACATTTTCTAGAAAGTTGTCCTTGGAGAAATTTCACCCATAGTTGGAATCTGATCATGCTAGAGAAAGTAAGGCTTTTCATGATAAACTGCCTGAGAAATTATCCTCATAATTAGTGTTTGGCAATGCTCGAGAACATTTAATGTCACTCCAAAAATAATCCCTAGAGAGGGATCACTTTCAATTAGAAAATAATCATGTAGGAGAGAGTATTGATCGTGCTCACTTAGAATCAAAAATTGATAATTATGTACAGTCAGAATCTAAAGATGTTGGAGAAAATGAGTCTATATCCATGGAGGAAGTTCCTCTCCAGTTAGAATTTGGGAATGATAACAACAATTCAAACTTATTGAATCCAGTATTTCTAGAGCCAAAAGCAACATCGATTTTAGGAGAATCACAAAGTTCTGAACTTTTAGTGGACTCCACCAATCCAAATTCATCTGAGATTGATGAATCCCCTCCTGCTTCAATCTCACCATCATTCCACCTCATGAGCTGGTCAAATTACGTAATAGTGATGCAAAACAATTGGCAGTGGTGACAAATAAGAAATAGAACAGATGGATAATGAGGAAGTTGGTCCTTCTCATTTAAATTCTCTAGATCTATCAATGAGACCTATTGCATCAAATGGTTTGGTCCCAAGAAAATCATGAAATAAAGACACAAGAGCTGAGAAACAAAGGAAGAAAGGAATGTGTGATAGATACCATAAAAGTAAGTTGCACTGGTATGCCTATTGATGATTCAAAGAAGTCGAGTCTGGGTAAAAGCTCAAAATTTTTTAGCCATCTCCTAAGTGCCTTTGAGGTTCAAAAAATCAAGAAGGTTGAAAAGGAATGTCTTACTAATCAACTATGACAAGAACATCTTAGTGTGAATGAAAGGCCACTTTGGCTAGAAGAAATGGTTATCCTACTTTTTTTTACTAATCCACCTTGTAAATTAAAGCCTAAGAACTATTGGTATGGTAAAGTATCTAGATTTGGGGGCATGGTGAGCAATCTATTTCTCTCTTGACTTTGATAAAATTTGGCTGGTGGGATGACTTAAAATTTGAAATTCAATGACTTAGGTACCATTTTTATTTTGTGTCTAATTAAACAAGTAGGTCAAAATCCAAATCAGGTCATAAGTACACACTTGAATCTAGGGGACGATCTTCAAGCTAATGCGAAGAAAACCGTTTTTATTAATGGGTGTGAAATTACTAAAATGAAACTCAAGAGATTGAAGGTGATTTTTGCAGTTACATGATGTAGAAGTTCTTATACTCGAAAACAATTCTTACAGTGTAAAAATGTAAGTGTTTTTAGTAATTCCTTAACCTTCCCAAATTGGGCAATCATCCACTAAAATATCACTGCAAAGACACCTTGCCACTCCACCACCATGAATTTTTGGCCCCACATACTAATCTGAAAGTGAAATACCAATACCCAAATTACAAAGCATACACAATTGAAATTATTTGATATATTTGTTTTCATTTTAACATGGAATTTATTAATTTCAAAAAAATGAGGTATCAAATCAAAGAGGGATCAAACCTTGTACAATTTTCCCTATTGGATGCATATCATTTCACTTTAGTCCACATAGGGTGCCCTCGAGGCTAACTTATGTCGAACATGATTATTGTAGCAAAGGTTAGTAGTTCTATGGTCCTCACTCAAAGTCACATTGTCACTCATCTAAGTTTCTCGCTGGAAAACATAAAACGATGTTCACCCTGCCAGTGCATGTTCGGTTACTCAAAGCATAAAGGGTAGCAAATTCCAGGAAGACACAACAGAAGCGTTAGGAGACACCTTGGTGGCCAGTTGAGAACTGCAAATCTCAAGTGGTAGAGTTTGTTATAAATCATTCTAACGATCTTGGATATGACACTTTCCTTACCATCGATGAGTTCTACAACCCTCCTGCCTTGCGGGACATCAAAATGCTAGACATCAGTGTATTTGACGGCTTTCAGGAAATCCATGATCCATCCCGACAGAGGAGATACGACATCAATAAAATTAGGAGGGAGGAGCATTCCATAGTTCGAGCTTGGTAACATATAACATCAAACCATTTTAGAAACTACCCACCTTACCTCCACCCAACATCTGTAATCATGATCTAATGGCCAATAATAATTCCATCATCTAACACAAAAAAAAAAGATATTGGAAGGTACATAGTGGCACGTGATGGAAGTTTTTTCCAAAGGAACGCTTAGGGTGTAATTATTGTGGCATGATTATTTCTCTAATAATATTCGATATCACTATTTCGATCGATGCAATTAGCAGTTAAGAAATAGTTCCATGTCTAATTGGAAATTATAGTAACATATTTGATTAATATTGAAGAATTTATGGTGATTTTAAGATCATAGACATATAAATGAAATCCGTTGAATGTAAAATTCTCTTAGTCTTGTTTTCATACCCTAGCTATCCTCTTGATAGCGGAATATTGCATTTAGTATGGATATGTTGGCACCCACCGTTGAGGCATATTAAAATTCACATGCAACTTTTTTAGAGGAAATTTATCTTTTAAGCTTTCATGAATTCGATATGGATAATAAGAAAAACATAACAAGAAATAGTTATTTTGAAATTAAGAAATTTGTTTATGCACACTAACATAATTCCAACATTGAAATAGTTTGTATGAAACTATTGCTCTTGGATAATCAACTACAAAAGCTCTAAAAATCATCTAAATCAATCCAAAGGTTATGAATTTGGGGATATAATGAACAGAATTATATAAGAGACATATACATATAGTGTGATTTATAGTGTGATTTAAAGGAATGGTGCATTGATAGTTTTCATTTGTGGGAGGCTAACTACTTTCAACTTTTCTTTGACGAATCTTATCCTCCATATGGATTCATCATGATTGGGAAGAGTTATGAGAAGGCTATATCCATTTGTTTTTGGTTTGCAATGTGTTTTCCACATTCACAATTATTTTTTACCATTAATTTTTGGATCCATATGACTTCAATGTGTATTTTGTGCACAAAAATTATCCATTGTTTGATTTCATGTAGGTTTCAATGCGAGTTCTCATGGATGGAACCTTCACTTATAGATGAGTCCCGTTACAAATATTTCTTGGATTATTTCCCTCTCAATGTTAGGAGAAACACATGCCCATGGAACCTTGGATTATGGGTGCACATCACAGATCGATGAATTAAAGGAAATTCTTCTTAAGGGGATATGAAGTGGTGGGATCCCTCCTACTTATATAATGGGGAGTGAAGAATCCATTAGGGTTACAAGTAGTATAGGTATGTGGTGAGCTCCAGTATTGTAGCAATAATGCTACAAATCCTGAGGCTTCCTGTCTCTCATTTTATCAACCCGGTTGTTCGTACAAACTTGGAAGCGACGGTGCTATATGCACAAGTACTAGCTCTTGTCGCAGCTGTCACTTGGTCAGCTGGCACAAGTCCGCTAGGGCTCAAGCCAACTTCTATAGGCTCACAGAAGAAGCTTTATCAATGATGGACGAAAGCTAGCTCAAAGGAGACTAAGCTATTTGACAAGAATGAACTAAAAGTAAATCAAAGCATGTAAACCTAGGAAACCCTAATTTAACTAGTCTAATCTCTATAAAGAAATGAAGATGAGTAATGCTTCTACCAATGCTGCTACTACCTCTACTGAATGGAAATGCATGAATCTAAACTACTTACATTATAAAAGACATGTTTTTGTACTTTTCATTAAGTAGGTGAAATAATTGTGATTTTGTGCTTATTAGGGTTTGATTGTGCAGTTTGAATGAAGAAGGCAGGAAAGCGTGGAACAGGTTGGGGAGGCTAGGTGAGGTCCCTATGGACCTTTAGCATCCATCCACAGAGGTTCTCCACGTTCAGAAGCTCGGCAACCGAGTGAATGGCCTCCTACAGGATGTCTGCAGGGGATCCTACAGGAAACTCAGGGGTTACTACAGGATAGTCCTGTAGGTCTTCTACAGGATGTTCTGTGCAATTCTACAAGATGCTTGGCCGTGAAGGGTTGAAGTGATGGAGGAGTGATGGAAGGGTAGGAAGGGATGTGAGAGGTAGGGATCAGGCTGGTGATGGCTCAGAAGTGGAAGGATGAGATGGGAAACAGGCGTAGGGAGTGTGTTGAAGTGATGTCTGTGAAGGGTCAAGGAATGAAGCTACGTGAGGAATGGGAGATGTTTAGGAAAGGACAAAACGCAGTGTAGGTCAAGGTAGCGTAGTTGCATGCAGGATCACAGTGGAAAGGATGGTAATGAAACGAGAGGGAGAAGAGTGTAAATGAAACAAATGATCAAAACTGTTTATCAAACCGGAAATGCATCAACCTACATTAAGTGTGCCATGATTTTATTTAACCGTAATCCAAAATGCAAAGGGAAATACGTATGGGGTTGTGATGAAGAGATGTGTGATGAATGTAAATGACAAGGAAGAATCTAAATCCAAACCATAACTGTATCAAACAAAGTAATGCGTGTTTTTGGTGGCTAGTTATGGACTGCACCCCAATCTTCAAGAGAGATGGCAGTGAGCCTTAACAACCGTTTTTAATTATGAGAATGCAGCAAAGACACATAAACATAAACAAGGGAGGTACTGGGCGCTTGAGATGGACCCAACCCTAAGAACTACAGCCTCCCAAGAGAGATTTAGAGCTGGTGCAAAGCTGGATCCATTTTTATTAACCAAGAATGAACAATTACATCAAAACTGTCCACAAGGAGAGCTTGAGAAAGAGCTGAAAGCAAAACGAATCCATGGCCTACAAATTGAATTACAAGATAGCTAACTAATGGCTAAAACAAAATGACTAACTACCAGCTAAAAATGACTATCAAATGGCTAACAACTAGCTGCCTACTAGCTCCCTACTAGCTAACCAAAATGAGGCCATAAGCTCTCTTATTTATACAAATTTGAGGACCCAACAGTCCTCCTAAAAGTTAGGGACTCAGCTGCCCAAGACTTGCAGTTAACAACAGTCCAACTTGACTTGCTTGGCTGCCCTTGACTTGTAGTTAACAGCAGTCCAACTTGACTTGCTTGGCTGCCCTTGACTTGTTGATTCGGTGGCCTTTGAACTCCGAGCTGCTTGGCTGCCCTTGTGCTAATTGATTTGGTGGCCTTTGAACTCCGAGCTGATGGTGGAGAATTCGAGGTAAGGGCCCATAAATGAGGGGGACACCTTCCTACAAATCCTCTTGCTTGTTCTCCCACGAATTTGGCTGCCAAGTGCTCATTAAGACCTGCAAATTTGTCTCCAAGTTGACCAACAAGGCTACACAAAGCACCCATTAGATTTGTTGGCATAATGACTAACCAAATTCACTCTATTAACATAAAAATAATCAAAAACATGCAATAAACAAATGAGAATGGTGGATCAAGCCAATTTAGGAAGTTGAATGAGCCCAAATAATTGTACATTTTTGGGGCTCATCACATGCCTATAGCATGAGAGCTTCCAGAGGTCAAGTTGTCCAAAATTTTAGTGGGACCCAAGGGCTAGCTGCTTGAAAGGTTGGATTGGTTCCTGAGGATTCTAATACTGATGTTGAATGTTTGTATGGTGTGTTTCCATTGGTTCCACTTCCTTAACATGACTTAGGAGGTCGAATCACATCATAGCGGCATCTTGTCGCATGTTTACCCCGATTGGCTAGTTGCTTGGGTAGATGTGGGAGGAGGGTGTTATAATATGGATTTAACTTCCATGGAACATTTTAGAATAAGAATAATAATATACACAAATTAGTGGTTGAGATTTATCTCCAAATTAGTTATGCTCTTTTTACCCTTTTAATTAAATTGATTAATTAAAAAAAATGTCATAGAACAAATGTCATATGGAATGAGTCATGCTTTCTGGGTATGTGGTATTAATGAGCTATAGTATTGTAACAAATACTATTAAAGATTAATAATCCCCATGGTAAAGTGGAGGTTAATCTCCATAATTAAAATATTGTTTCATTTTTTTTAAATGCATATATAATTAAACTATATATTTAATATTTTTATATCATTAATAGTAAATTTAAAATAAAGTTATAATTTAGTTAGTTTTTATTGTTTTTTTTTTTTTTTTAATTCGAGCAAAGTGATATGCATTATAAGTTATTATGGATTGATGAATATTTTCATTTACCAGTCATTTAAATTACGTAGTTACACTAGTCATGATAATATAGCCAAATTATGTAGTTGCACTAGTCATGGTAATTTATACAAATCAAAGGTTGAGATTTATTTTCAAAGTAGTTATGTCATTTTTTCCCTTTTTAATTAAATTGATTAATTATAAAAATGTCATATGAACTAGTATTGTGAGCTGTGTTTTATTTTTAATTTATGGTATTGTTGATCCATGGTGTTGGCACATGCACCATGGTCTAACTAATAGAAGAAATGACATTTTTTAGGTCATTTGTTGTGTTAATTTTAACTAAAATATGGCAGAGATTTATAAAAAGTTGATTTTACATTAATCACAATCTTGCTTGAAATTGTATCATTACATTTAAGTGAAAAAAGATTATTTTGTCTATAACTTAGATTGTGCATTTAACTTATATGTTGGGCTTGTTAAGAAGAATTTTTTTATTTTATTTTTGAGAGGAGGAGGAGGATTTGTTGATATGATTAGATACAATTTTGATTAGAAAGTGATTTGATTTTTTTTATTTTTTTTGAGTTCAACATTGATGGTGTTACATCATGGTCATGCCCAAGAATAACGTTAGGAATTGAACACGTGACTTAACATATAACAATCGTCTATGCAAGACCCCATGGACTGATTGCGATTTATTGTTATTTAAAATGTGTTAAATCCATTCATAGCCCTAAGGAACTCAATTTTTTGACAAAATTAAACTAATAAAATACCCCTAACTAGAATTCTGCAAATCACACATTTCCAACTTATTATTCTAAATATTCGCTACCAAGTTTTTGATAAAAGAGAGCCAATAAGATACCAGTAATATGTGACTTTCAAGACATAATAGGGTAGCACAACCATATAAATTAAATCATTGCATCAATCCATAAAAAGCATCATCAGACTTCATAATACACGTTGTTAATTTTTTTTTTAAATCATAAAAACTAACTAAATTATAACTCTATCTTAAATGATCATGATTATTATTAATTATGAAAAATAATTTTATATAAATTAAATATATATACATTTGAAAAAACATGGAACAATATTCTTATCTATGGAGATTTAACCCAAATTTACCATGGAAATTTTTAATCTGTAAATAAGTTTTGTTACAATACCATGGTTTGTGCTAAAAATTCAGAACTCACTTCATATGACACTTTCATGAGGCACAAAATCAAGCCCCAAGGGCCTAATTTAAACCACCATCCCATTGAAAATAAGACACCATCAGATGCCCACGAAACAACAAGCCACTAGCACCCAAAAAACCTTAGCCAAAAAAACAAACCACTACCATGCAAGGAACCTCAATTACAGGAACGATGGTGTTTCTAACACTCGAGAAAGCAAGAGACTCCAAATACTGAAGAAGAAATACACACCTAATGAAAACACATATGACTTTGACTCCAGTATGTCGTCATAATCCAAAGATTAGAAATACCACTAAGGGCTTGCCAGACAAAAGAACAAGAGCTTCAAGATAGAAACATCAACCATCCCCCACCATTCTACATCATTGTTCATTTTCTAAAGATGACACAGTTGTCATAACCCTCGCACTAGAATCAGGGGGATCCCTTGCCTACCCAACATCAGATTCACAAGGAACATAACTCTCCACATGCATGAGACAAGCATCAATTTTGTCAACGCATAACCTCAAGTTTCTCAACTTTCTTTTGACAACCTCCAAATAGGCGAAGATGTTGTACTTATCTACATATGTATCCCTTAGAACCAGGCCCCAACAATATCTTCATTTTCTAAAACACTATTGAGTTTACATACTACTTCTTTCTAACCCTGGTGTTCCTGGCGTCTTACACCCAAGTTGCCAAGTCCTTAAGAAGTTCATAAATAGACATAAACTGCCTCTCCTCCCCATATTTTATCTCAATATCCCTAATTTCCTGGCCCTTTTCCAATAAAACCACATTGAAGTATGTCGCCACAAAGTCATGGGAAAAGAGCCTTGCCACTCTCTAACCAAGATAGGCTGAGCCACCACCACCCCTCCTGCTCCTCTGCCAATGCCTTGGTGGCATTAACAACTCACCAAGAGATAGAACAAATTCATGTAGTGATTTCCCATACCTACAAATGAGCACACAAACCAACCCAACCCCCCCCTCAAAATAACTTGGGTACTAGAAAACAATCTCATCATCGTCGCACCAAACATATGTTTGAAGCTTTAGTGAAAATCCACTAGAGAAGGCAAAGGTCAAAAACTCTTCATCCACAGTCTTTTCTCCCTCAACCATTGGAAGCAACAAGCACTAACCCAAGGGTGTGAAACAACAATAACCTAACAAAACGAGACCAAATTCCCAATCCCACCCACAACACCAACTTTGATAATCAAATACACCTACCTAGCCAATCCTTCACCTTAACAATCTAAAGCCACTACCAACAATGACGAATTTAAATAAACCTCAACACCAAAGAACCCCAGAAGACTCACCAAAATTCTCAAACCTCATAGGTCCATTGATGTGAAGCAATTGAGACAAGCGACCCTTTCAACCTAAATTAATAAACAAATACTACAAGACTCCCATAAAGATCTAAAAAGATACTAGAACACGTAGAATTAATTTACAGACTATGTGCATTTTCCATAACTAAGAAGAACCAACCTCCACCACCCAACATGCCCAAGCTCCCAAATCCATCACCACCTCCACACACCAAAAGACATAAGTTCTTGGATTATCACAACGCCTCAAACAAAACACCAAATCCTTCCAAACCAGGGTTAAAACCCCTATCATCCTCTAATATAAGAAACTCTAGGAGGCTGAGGTCTTCCCCTTCGTGCCCATCCTCTCTTAACATACTCACTAGAATTTGTTGTGATAGACAATAAACCTCACCAAATGTATATTTCCATGCTCATGTATGCAAACGACAAGTTGTGTACCAACGTCATTTAATAAAGAATTATGAGCTTGAGAGTGATGGGTTCAAAGCTCTAAACCTTGTCCCATCCACCATCATGAGTACCATGATGTATTATATTTATATGATAGTTTCATTTTATTTAATTTACTCTATTTTATATAGAATTAAATTGTACTATGTTCTATTATATTTAAAATAATTTCATTTGATTTAATTATTTTATTTTATGAAGTACTCATTAATTTTATATTATTTCATAATTAAATGTAGAATTGCTAATTTATATTAATTAATTTTATATTTAATGCATACTAAAGTTATAAACATGGTATTAATTATTTTATTATTTTAAAATGATTTTATTTAAGTAATGATTTTAATTATAGATAAATATTTGTAAGATATTTGAATTATCAACAAAATATACAACTTAATACCTGAGTTAATGCACCGCTCTTGAGAAAATCAAGAGAACTTTCCTCTTCTCCACTTGTGAAGAGCTCTCTCAACAACTCTATATGATTCTCTCGGGGACTTTCCACTAGTTGCTCCAATTTAGGTATTTTCCACATTTCTTCACCACAAATTCCTCCACTGCTACTTCTGATAGAACTTCCCAACATGAAAGGTATTTATCACCTTTTTCATCACTCACAACCTTCACACTCATCTGAGACCTGGAGGTCCAGTGCCAATCAGAACTGTTCGATGCTTTAGCTGCTACGAACAGTTTTTCAAACAATGCTTGAGCATTCATGTTAGCAGGAGCATGGCCTAGAATTTTATTCACCACTTTCATAGGAAATTCATTAAAATGTTTGACAAAGTAAACCACGATGAAGTTTTTTTGAATATCATCTATACTCTTCTCAATTAAAGACAAAGGAAAATAATGAGAGAATTCAGAGAAGCCATCAAACAGAACAAGCATCAGGGTGTTCTAAGGAAGATCAGATATATGGAGAAGGCATTCAAATTCTGATTGCAATTGTTTTAGAATATTCTCCTTATTTGAGAAAACTTGTAGAAAAAAACTAAAGTGAGTGGAAAGGAAAATTAATGTACATGCTTAACAATTTTCTCCAGTATTATATGCTTTTAGGATCTAAACATAAGAAGAGTTGATTATGAGGCAGAAGAGAAAACATGTTTTAAAATGTGGATGTTATAATTACCTGACGCGTATGCACTGCACAAGACCATGATTGATCCCATTTTCTTTGAATTTCTTCCCATCTCTCCTCCAACAACATGCTTCCTTTGATGTGCAAAATCTGTAGTGTTTTCATCTTTACCATGTTCTCCATCGATTTCCCTTCCAACATATAGCAATCAGTTAGATCCAGATCTTGCGATGAGGTGAGAAAATGGAAATCCTTGGGGAGATTCTTTAGCACTTTGCAGTTATCTAGTGATAGAACTTGTAGTGATGAGAGACATTTGAAGTCTATGCATAATTCTTTGAGGCTCGTGTACCCTGATAAATCCTACTTCTCGAAGCACTTGAATTGGTTGAAAGTTTCTGGAAGCTTCTTTAGCACTTCGCACTTCTCCAGTGATAGAACTCACAGTGATGAGAGACATTTGAAGTCTGTGCATAATTCTTGAAGGCTCATGCACTCTGATAAATCCAACTTCTCCAAGTACTTGAGTTGGCTAAAACTTTCTGGAAGTTTCTTTAGATTTTTACAATCGACCAGGCTTAGCTTTATTAAACTTGTTGCTTCTCCAAATCAATCTGGAAGTTTCTCTAGGCGATGGCATCTATCCATTGTAAGTTATGTTATAAAGGAGAGGTTGCAAAACCCATCCCGTAGTTCTTTTAAATCAGCCTCACTTATGTCGATGGAGTCCAACTTCAACTCCCTAATGCTGTCATGAATATTGTCTAGTTTCTCACAAACATATAGATGAAGGTTAACATGGGATGTTAACTTTCCTGAGCGATAAGGGAGATATTTCAGGCTTGTACACCTGGATATGCCCAATAATCTCAATGATGAAAGTTCCTAAGAACTGGTAGGCAAACCTTCTAGACCTTTAGAGTAGTACAGTTTGAGTTCTTGCAATGATATAAGATTTCCAAGGTTGCTAGGAAGCGCTTTTAGACTCTTGCACCTGTTCAAATTGAGTGTTTGCAATGATGTAAGTTTTTCAAGACTGCTAGGAAGTTATTTTAGACTCTCACACCCATTCAAATTGAGTTTTTGCAATGATGTAAGTTTTTCAAGACTACTAGGAAGCGCTTCGAGTCTTTCGCAACCACTAAAATGCAGTTCTTGCAGATAAAAACTCAATGATCCCAAATCTGTTGGTAGCTGCCTCAATCTAGAATAGAAAGAGATACTCAACACTCTTAGAGATCTAAGAGTTGAAACTGATTGTGGTAATTCCTCTAAATATTTACATTTTGAAATTCTTAATTCTCGTAAACCATTTAGCACATATCCTAGCTCATGAGGCAATCTTTCCATCTGTGGTTTCTGGAGTGCCAGTACTCACGAATTTCTGAGTTGTTGAATACAATTGGAAGAGACTTGGAAGGTGGGGGAATTTAATAGTAATTCAATGTGTAAAAGGTTGGAGGGAATCTGAAAATTATGCATATGTGAATGCTATTTTCAAATCATTAAAACCAATAAAATTGTGCGTGTTATAGATTTATAGATATTCCCAAAAAATTGAGAAGAGAAATAACGAGTACCAAATATTTTAACTAAACTTGACTGACTTAGATTTTGTAAATCTGTAGGTTGGAAACATAAATGTCTCAACTCGTTGAAGCCCTTTAACTTTGACACATCAAAATGAGGATGGGAAATTTGGGCACTAAAAAAGACCATCTTTTCAAATATTCGTTTACATTTTCCCTCTACATCTATCAAGGGTCCAAGATTAAGAACTCTTAAAGATTTACACATCAAATCAAGTTTTGATGCCAGTAAATACAATGGATCCCTGTTTTCACTCGACCATATGCCTTTGATGTTTTGAAGGTCCTACGTTTTTTAAAAATATTTCTCAGCATCTGAATCAAGCAACATATTTTCAAACATTTTTTTTTGGCAGTGGTTCACGGACACCCTAGTCAATGGGTGGAGCTACGTCCATGGAAAAATATGGGTTGATCAACCCCGAAGGGAATATAGCCCTGTGGCCCACTAGCTAGGCCTAATCCCAAGGGCTTCGGGGAGAATGAACCCTATGACCTCCCGATGGTGAGGCATTGATTTTGACCAATTGAGCTAACCCTTGGGGGGCTCACATATTATCAAACAAATTAACTGTACATGACATATATTTATGAGTTGGCAGATTGTGTACCTCATCTTCCTTCTAATTTAAGAACTCTCGAATATTACTTGCAGTGGTGAATCAGAATCTTTTTGATTCTTCCTCTATCTTCTGGATACCAATTTTCAAGATGAAATCGTGTACCCTTGGTGTCATGCTTTTCACATCTTGGGTGACAAGCGCTCTTTTTTCTAGCTCTTCTATCTCTAACTCTCCCACAATATTTGAAAGTGCTTCCCAATCCCATGCTTGAAAGAATAAACAAATGTCCAAAAAAGGATGTCTCAAACTATTTTATATAGATTCATGGGCAAAGATGTAGTGCTTTATATCATTCGACCCAATTTACCCTTCCAGTTTTTTTTGCTCACTTCCATCACCCTTTTATAAGCCTTTTGTGCATTTTGTTTCGGAACTTATGAACCCTACTACCACTATGAAGCTTTGGAATTCCTCCACATTCCTTGACTATCTCGTTCATTTGGCTAGAATCCAATTGCTTCTCCTTATTGACATAATTTGACAACTAATTGTAAATATGTGTAAAATTGTATTTACTGCCAAGTTGGTTTTATAACGAAACAAAAGAATCAATTTTTATGCAATGGAGGAGGCTCCTATAAAATGATGAATGCCTGAACTATTGTAATACGGAGAATAATTGTTGATTTAATAGAAAATCCAATCCCTTACCCTGTGGATGTTTCCTTGACACATTGTCAAGGTTTTACCATGTAAATATTGTGTTTTTACTTGTTCCTTTGCATTCAGTTTCATTTAATTTAAGTTATATATTTCTTGGTTAATTAACTTCTCAGACAACAATTGGTACGAGAGATATGAGAGAAAAATACCGGGACAAGAATGTTTGAGGCCATAGAGGAGCAATACATTCATTTTAAAACTTACTACTGCATGCAACAGATGCTCCACCGTCGAATGCACAAGCCCTGCTCGGATTTTTTGAAAGAATATGAGAGTTGCTGGAGAGGTTTCCCGCTCAGATTTTTTGAAAAAAGAGGAGAGTTTCCTTTGAAAACTCTGCCGCTGAGAAAATGAGGGGTCCTACAGCTAAAAAAACTCGCTGAAAAATGAATGTTGTCATCTAGTAAGCAAGTCGCAGAGGTAGCCTATGGAGAATCTGAAGAAAACAAAGGAGTTATTGTGACAACGTTGTTGTTCATACAGACTGGGAAATCTGAAGCAAAGGAGTTGAACTGTGGAGAGTCGAAGTCCGCTGGAGGGTTTGCAAAAAATAGCGTTGTTGTTCATACAGATCAGGTAATTTTTTTTTTTTTTAATTCTAACAGCAGAAAGAACAAAATATTTGGCTTTTGTTGAATGAAGGAGGAATGAAACTGAAAGTGGAATAGGGTTTTCTATGGAAATTCTCGAAATATTTTTTCTAGCAATTTCATAAATTGTTTTTTAAAAAATTGAATCAAGAAGTAAGAACAACATGATAGTGAAGTTGGAATAGGGTGGTTTTTTCTTGTTGTTCTCTGAAATTAAAAAAAAAAAAAAAAGAGGAAAAGAGGGGAACCCAAGAAACCAAAAAATATTGAAAACCCTAGTTGGAAGAAGAGAAATCAAAATATTTTTTAAGGAACCCTAGATGAAATAAAAAATGCCTCGGAGGAAAGAAATGGCCAAAATGACAAATTCAAAGTTCGATGTGGAGAAATTCACCGACAAGAACAACTTTGCTTTATGGAAACTGAAAGTTAGGGATTTGCTGGTGCAACAAGGGTTGCACAAAGCTTTGGATGATGCAAATAGGAAACCTGCTAGCATGACAGATTTCGACTGGGGGGACTTGGGTGCTCGAGCTCTCAGTACCATCAGGTTATGCCTGGCGGATGAAGTTCTCTTAAACATTGTTGAAGAGAGTATAACTACAGGTTTATGGGAAAAACTGGAAAAACTATATATGACAAAATCGTTAACCAATAGAATTTATTTGAAAAGACAATTGTACAGTGTTCGGATGAAGGAGGGTATAAAAGTTACAGAGCATTTAAATGTTCTTAATACACTTATATGCTAATTATTAGATATGAAAGTTGAAATTCAGGAAGAAGACAAAGCTATAACCTTGTGGTGTTTTCTTCCGGAGTCGTGGGACCACTTCGTAACTTCAATCAGTTTGAGCACTACTGATTCTTTGAAATTTGAATCAGTTGTGGGAGCTCTCTTATCTGAAGAAATATGGAGGAAATCCAATACTAAGACTATTGCACCAGAAGCCATGATAGCTAGAGGACGGTCAAAGGAGAGAGGAGAAAAAACAAGGGGGTCTTCCAAATAAAAATCAAAGGGAAAGGAGTGTAAGGCAAAATGTTGGCACTGCAATAAAATTGGACACCTCAAGAAAGACTGTTGGAAACGAAAAGAGTCTGATAACCCAAAGAAGGAAGCAAATATGTTTGATTTAGGTATGATAGATGACGTTTTATCTACTGAAGAATTTTGTATGATAGATGAAACTTTACCTGTATGTAATGTTTCTCAGGATTTTGAAAGTTAGTTTTTAGACTCTGGTGCTTCTCATCACATGTGTCTACACAGAAATTGGTTTACATCATATGAAGATGTAAATGGTAGTTCTGTTTTTATGGGTAATAATGTATCATGTTATACTATTGGGATGGGAAATATCAAGATTAAAATGTATGATAACACAGTTAGAACATTAACTAGTGTTGGACATGTACCTGAATTGAAGAAAGATTTCATTTCTTTAGAAGTGTTGAATTTGGATGGTTATAAGTTTACAGGTTAGAATGGAGTGTTGAAAGTCTCAAAAGGTGCCCTAGTTGTTATGAAAGTAGAAAAGGTCGGAAATCATTACAAACTCAAAGGAAGTACTCAGGTCAGTGAAGCAGCAATTGTGTCAGAGAAAGAAGAAGAAGGTACTCGCCTATGGCATCAACGATTGGGTCACATGAGTGAGAAAGGTCTTCAGATACTGATGAACAGTAAATTACTTCCTAATTTGAAATCATTGAAGTTGGATATTTGTAAACATTGTGTGCATGGAAAACAATGTAAACGGAGGTTTAAAACTAGAAGTCATAATAGTAAAGAAATTTTGGACTATATTCATTCTGATATGAGGGGACCATCTCCTATTGTATCATATAGAGGTGCTTTATATTTTTTTACGTTTATTGATGATTTCTCCCATAGAGTTTGGGTCTTTATGTTCAAAAAGAAAACTGATGTATTCAATGTTTTTAAACAATTTAAAGCAATTGTAGAAAAAAGAATAGACAAATCAATTAAATGTTTAAGAACTAACAATGGTGGTGAATTTACTTCTCTAAAATTTGAACAATACTGTAAGGATGAAGGAATTGTTAGACACAAAACTGTTGTTTATACTTCTCAGCAAAATGGTGTTGTTGAATGTATGAATCGAACTCTTATAGAGAGAGCCAAAATCATGATCAACAATGCTAACCTACAAAAGGAGTTGTGGGCAGAAGCAGTATCCACTGGTTTTTATTGAGTTAACAGATCACCTTCAGTAGCAATTAATTGTAAAATTCCTAAAGAAGTTTGGTCACATCATTCTTGTGATTATTCACATTTAAGGATATTTGGTTGTGATGCCTATGCTCTTATTTCGAAATATCAGCGTTCAAAATTAGATCCAAAATCAAAATGTTATGTCTTTGTTGGGTATGACTATGCGGTGAAAGGGTATAGGTTTTGGGATCCTACGTCACGGAAAATAGTCATTAGCAGTGATGTAACATTTGATGAATCTTCTCTTTTAAAATCAAATGTTGAAAGAATTGAACATGAATAGGTATCGCCAAATCAACAAATTCAGTTCGAGGCTACACCTTTCTTTGAAAGTCAAAAGGAAGGAGAGACTTCTGGAGGAAAAGGTGATGAAGATACAAAGGAAGTTGTTGAAGTTTTTCAACCAGTTTAGTAACCAGACACTCTAAGAAGGTCTACGAGGGAAAGAAAAATTCTCAGAAGGTATGAAGATTCTACTTCATCTTTTGCTTTGATTACTAAATATGGGGAACCTTCTTGATATCAGGAAGTAGTAGATGATACGGATAGCGAAAAATGGAAAACGGCTATGGAAGAAGAAATGGATTCCTTAGCCAAGAACAATACCTAGGATCTTGTAGAACTTTCTGAAGGGAGAAGTGTTGTTGGATGCAAATGGGTCTTCAAATTGAAATCGAAAGTTGATGGAAGTATCAAAAGGTATAAGGCGAGACTGGTAGGAAAAGGATATTCTCAAGTTGAAGGTATTGACTTTCATAAGATTTTTTCACTAGTTGTAAAACTTGTTTCTACTCGTACTGTGTTGGCACTAGGTGCATTACTTAACCTTGAGTTAGAACGGTTAAAAGTTAAAACAACTTTTCTACATGGTGATTTGGATGAAGATATATATATGGAACAACCATAAGGTTTTGTACAAGGTCACAAAAAAAGATTAGTTTGCAAGCTCAGGAAATCATTGTATGGCCTAAGGCAGTCTCCTAGGAAATGGTACAAGAAGTTTGACTCCTTCATGGTGAGCCAGAACTTTATTAGAATTGAGTATGATCATTGTGTATACTTCAAGAGTTTCAGTGTCATATTCATTATCTTAGTTTTTTATGTTTCCGATATGCTTATTGCAAGCAAAAGCATGGAAGAGATCAACAGGTTAAAGGGTCAGCTCTCTAGGACGTTTGATATGAAGAATCTTGGAGTAGAATAACATATCTTGGGCGTGGAGATACACAGAGATAGGAAAAATGGTAATATTTGGTTATCACAGCAGAAGTATGTGGAAAGAGTACTTGAAAAGTTTTATATGAACAATGTGAAACCTGTTAGTGTTTCATTAGCTTCCCATTTTAAGCTTTATTTGGTTTTGAGTCCTAGAACTGATGAAGAAAAGCAGTATATGTCTCATGTACCATATGCAAATGTTGTAGGCAAATTAATGTATGTGATGGTATCTACTAGACCTGACATTTCACATGTAGTTGGAGTTGTCAGCAGGTTCATGGCAAATCCATGTGAAGAACATTGGTGAGCAGTGAAATGGGTGCTTCGATATCTAAGAGGCACAAGTGACCATTGCATCATCTTTAATGGTAGTGAAGGATCAGTCTGCAGATATGTAGATGCTGCTTATGTAGGTGATTTGGAAAAAAGGAGATCTACTACAGGTTATGTCTTTGCTCTTGAAGGTGGAGCAATTAGTTGGATGTCAAAGCTTCAAGAAATAGTTGTGTTTTCCACTACTGAATCAGAATATATAGTTGCTTCATATGCTAGTAAAGAAGCAATCTGGTTAAAGAGTCCACTTGATGAGATTGGAAGGACACAAGAGAGAGTGAATGTACTCTGGGGCAGTCATAGTGCTACTCACTTGTCTACAAATCCAGCTTATCACAGTAAGACCAAGCACATTGATGTAAGATATCATTTTATGAGACATGTTATCAATGGTGGAAAAGAAGCTCTTAAGAAGGTCCATACACGGGAAAATTGTGCAGACATATTTATGAAGCTAGTTACAGTAGAAAAGTTGCGATGATGTTTAACTTCTCTTGGCTTACAAAAGAGATGATGAATGGGCATGGGCAAGGGATTAGGAAAATTTTTGTCAAGGTGGAGTTTGTTGGAATTTGACAACTAATTGTAAATATGTGTAAAACTGTATTTATTGCCAAGTTGGTTTTATAATGAAACAACTGTTATGTAACGAAGGAGGCTCCTATAAAATGATGAATGCCCGAACTATTGTAATAAGGAGAATCATTGATGATTTGATAGAAAATCCAATCCCTTGCCCTATGGATGTTTCCTTGACACCCTGTCAAGGTTTTACCACGTAAATATTGTGTTTTTACTTGTTCCTTTTCATTTAGTTTCATTTACTTTTAGTTATATATTTCTTGGTTAATTAATTGCTCAGACAACACTTATCACCCATTTTTTCTTGAAAAGCTCCATTATAAGCCTTTTGTGCATTTTTTTGGAACTTATGAACCCTGTTACCATGGTCAGAAGCTTTGGAATTCCTCCACATGCCTTGACTATATTATTCATTTGGCTGGAATCCAATTGCTTCTCCTTATCACCTAGTTTTTTCTTGAAAACCTCCATTGCCTTTTTATTGACAAGGCTTTCAATAGCAAATAAATTTGTTTGTATTATGTGCTCTTCACACACTGTCACTGCGTTACTATCTCGTGCAGTGATAAGCAACCTTAGTTTTTCTGTAACTCCCATATTCAGAGGCAAAATTTGTTCAAATGCATCTCAACCTAATTCAACTTTATCTAGGAGCAAAACATTGTCTATATAAATGAAGGTCGCCTCTTCTTTTAACAAGAGATCAATTTCTTGCTGCCCTTGCTCAAATATTCTAATATTTGGCATAGTGTCTTCATCTTTGTTTGTTCCCATCCTCAAATATTTTATTATATATTTTTGCAACTCTATTACATTTGGAGTCATTGCTATGGTCTCAAACATTCTAACCATGGCGTATTTACATGATTTTATATTATTTTGATCAAACAGTGTTGCAAACACAACATTGGAAAGGGTGGTCTTTCCCATTCCCCCAAACCCATGGATAACAACTGCTATTGCATTTTTCTCACTTCTACAGTCCACAAGTTCTATAACTTTGTCTAATGGGTCTTTAATTCCAATTGTTTTAACAATATTAAAACATCAAGTATATCACACCACTCTCAGAAAGAGTAAAACAATAATTCCATATAAACATACAAATAAATGTTAATACCTGGTACAAATTATCTGCATTTGTAGGGTATTCTATGTGTACTAGATTTTTCTGACATGGCCTATTGGCTCTAAAAAGACAGAGACTCATCCTTTTGTCCATAACTCTGTACTTTTTTCTTAACACCTCCTGAAATGCAAGCATGTCTTTTTTGTTCACGGACGTTAAGAAAAATATGCAACGAGTAAAATTCGATGAACAAAGAGGCCTCCACAAGATATACATATCAACATCCATTTAAACACAATGTTTAATTGTAGCATGGATTACTCACCTAGCAAATCTTGAAGAGTCTATTTGAGTGCAGCACATGATAGAGGCTTCCAGTATTAGCTCGGTTTCTTTTTTGATTGGACCCTCCATCTACTCATTTAACCAAGGTTCTCCTTGAAGATCCTTAACATGTTTCGCCAACGAGTTCATTTCGTCCAACACAGTCAGGCACTCCTCTTTGATATCATAAACATCTTCAAATCTTTCCAAAATTGTAGCGACTGCAAGAAGGCCAGCAATATCCAAGCTTGCGTGCCCTATTCCTTTTAAGAGATCGACAACGATAGTTTTTTCTACACTAGAACCTTGAGGCAGAATAATATCTTTCATAATAGAATTTAGATTTGATATTAATTACAATGAGGGGAAAAAACAAGTTTTTCTTAATCTCAGATTCATTATTTCATTGAATATAAAATTCGACTTTGAGGATTGAAACGTACCACTGTGGAAGCAAACTCTTTTACCCCTGTGAAGAACTCCTTCAACTTCAAGAAGTCCTTGGAGGTGATCCTAGACCAAAACCTGTAAGTCAAAAATTTCAAATTTTTCTTTAACGATTTTTCCTATGAAAACATGGAAATGCGATATATTCAATTTTCCAGGTCATCACATACTAACAAAACTAAATCTAATATAATTCCCATTTACATAATAGGATAGAATGATTGCAAATTTACAGAATAGTGTAACATATCCTTGATTTATACTGATTGAAAATTTCTCTATTATCAGTTTAACATTAAATTTTTATCAAAATCTGAAATTGGATAAAAATACTTGAATAAGACCCATAAACCTGCTTATTATCGGTTTAATTTCAAAATATTCCCATCCTATGAAGAAATTTATCTAAAATTACCTCAAGTACTTCCAAGAGCTCACTTATATAATTGAAAAGTTCATCAATATTTATGTTGCCCTCTTTGTTGTCCATTGTGATTTCAGCAGCTTCCTTAATGGTGGTAGTAAGATCAGACACCTTTGAAACACTGGAAGAGGAAGAGCCATCACATTTTAGTGGAGCACGTAGGGAGCCTCATTTTTCAGACAGATCACCCTTACCCTCTTGAATAGGACATGGAGCGCGTAGGGAGCCTCCCTTTTTAGACAGATCGCCCTTACGCTCTTCAATAGGAGACGGAGCACGTAGGGAGGCACCTTTCTCAAAAGGGAAGCCACATTCTTCAATAGGAGATGGATCGCCCTTACACTTTGGTTGAGCGAGTGGTAGAGTGAGTGGGAGGGAAGAAAATGAGCCATTTGGCCATGATGTCAAACACGGTGATGTCAAACACAAGAAGAATTTTGACACCTTCACTTTGAGGAAAGAAATGATATTTGACATCACAGCAAAAGGAATGAGGGAAACGAGGGGAAGGAATTAGGAGCGATCAATAATGGTATCAGAAGGGAGGGAATGAAAAAGGGTTCTGAGTACTTTCACTACAATTATCTCATAGTTTCACAGGGCAATTATATAAATACCGCAGAGACTGAAAAAGGGTTCACTTCACTCGCTGAAATTGCTATGTAAGATAATGTTTGGATATTTATATAAGATCACAAAGATAAATTACCAAATTACATACAATGAGAATACCTTTAAACATTAAAAAATAAAGTAAGGGTAGACCTAGTTGTCAAGGTGGGTTGTTAACTTATTCTCCACCAAGGTGGGTTGTTAACTTCTTCTCCACCTTAGCCCGCTTCTTCTTAAAATGACATGTTAAGCATGATGAGGATAGAGGAATAAGCCATCCAAGCAAAAGAAAATCTAAATCACAAATTACCAATGTGCTATAGTTAATTTTTATTTTATTTTTAATATGATTAGTATCACTAACAGTTAGGTTTTATAGTGTTCGGTTTTAAACGTTGTAGAAGAACAACCCAAACACTGTAGTTTAAAGAGAATGTTTTTTTTGTTTGCCTTGAAAATTGTGGAAATTCAGGTAAGATTTTTAAAAAATTTGGCAAGGATTTTTGCAAATTTAATTTAGATGTTAAATTTTAAGCTTTTGGGTGTCCCAAAAGTTTTTGATGGTGCTAAATCTATTTCTACAATAAAAAACATGATTCAAACACTGCTATTGCAAGATTTCTTGAATTTTTTTTTACCCAAATTCAGACAACTTTTCACAGTCCAAGAAATTCTTCCACCTCAACGGACAAAACCCAAAGCAAATAAATGATTAATAGATGATTACTAGTTTGACACTAACAATATTGGAAAACATCCATTTATGCAAATGTAATCTCTCTCTACTTTGACTTTGGATTTTAAGGGTAGCCATTTTGCATAGACACACAACTCAGTAGAGTTGAGTGTAGTTAGTTTAACTAGTAATTTATTCTTTTGGTAAGAAATTGGCTTATAATTATAGTTAGGATTGTTAATTTTTTCATTTAAAATGTATTAAATGAATTCAAGATTATAATGTAAAATTTAAATTTATTTATTTAAAAAATTAAAATTGTGCAACTCAATTTATTATTCTAAAATTATTTTACTATTTTTTCTAAATTAATATACTAATGATTTTAAATATTGATTATTAATTATAATTAAATATTACACAAATTTATTACTAACAACTCAAGACAAAATTAACATATTCAAAAGATGATAAATTATTGTGGATGGCCATTTAGTCAATTTAACAATACGTTCTTACTTTCAAAATGATGCGGAGAATGATCTTTACAATAACCATATCACTAGGAAGATCATTATTGTGAAGATCATTCTTTGCATCATTTCATAGTAGAATTATTAAATATGATAAATTATTTCGTAGTAGAATCCAATGACGAGGATCTCCAAGGCAAGTTTAGTGATCCTCTTCTACAAAAATCTCCAACAAGAGAAGGGTATGTCCATTGTCCAAGGAATTCAAACCCTAGAGCTATTGTTTCAAACCATCCTTCCATTAGAGCTTCCAACTTGATGCAATCTAGATAAATATTAAGAGTGTTCATTAACTAACATTTGAATCAATGACAAAACCATTCAACAATATCCCCCTTTGTCATTGTTGGAAACAATCATACTCTTCAAATGATCACTACTTCCCTTGACTTTGTGCCTTGATATTCTTCTCCTGATTTATCCCACCCTTTGACATCAATGGAAAAGGGTGACTCCCATGATAATATTCCTGCTTCTATGGACCTAGAACCTGCCTTCCTTAGCCTTCCTTCAAGATACTTACTGTGTCAAAATTCCTTGGTTAATGCTTGTTGTACTAAACAACCTAGCTCCCCGTGACATGTTATGCTTGATACAAATTTCCAGAGTTGATTCTATCTATCAAAATGGATCAACTTTTCATGCTACTCCACTAAAAATACCATACTGTTGAAATCCATTCATCTCTACCAAATGTCAGCTTGTCAAAAAGAAAGATCTTCAAAAGCACAACTGCTACTAGACTCCCCCTTTTCATTATTTGGGGAGTCAACAAGTTGGGTTCTTCAAAATAATGTATGAATTAGCTCTACAATTAGATCATCTTAAATCATGTCATAGTCTAATGTACCTTTTGATTCATCATGATCGTTTCCTTTAATAAATACTGAAAGCATGACTGCAGAAACATTTTTATTTACTTGATCTTCATCCTTTTTCTTTCTTCTCCAAACCTTCTTGTACCTGATGTTTGGGTTGTCATTCATGGAGGATTCCATCTTGTATCTACAATCATGAGCTATGCCCCCATAGATGGCATTTGTAACTTTCAATGTTGGGCTTGAATGGTTGAATTAGTGACATATACTTTATGATGACATAGTTTGTTTGAAATGTGTCTTGTGATCCTACAAACCTGCTTCTAGGGTTCTGATCATGTCTTTGAGGTTCAGCCCTAACACACACTTGAAATCCCTAGCCATGTGCCTGAAGTTATAACATGAAAAAAATGACCATTAACATGCTAGGGTACTTGGATTTGTTGTGATTTATTCTTGGAGAAGGCACAACCTTGTTCGTGAATCCTTCATCATTGCTTTTGAGAGCTACAACATTTTTAACCATCTTCTGTCCTTTATCATGATTTGAATTTTGAGGGATCCTACTATTAACCTTCTCATCAATCTTGTTTTTTGGGGATTTGGAGCTTGTGCCTTCATTGCATGTAACTACTTCTTTTGCATTTATCTTCAACTGATGCAATTCTTGATATTTTCTTTCCATATCGTGCAAGTGTTCCTTTTTCCATTCCTTGAGCTTGTTGATTTCAAATAGGGCAGTGTCAAGTTCTCCATGCTTTTGAACATGGTCTTCTAGAAATATTATTTTCAACAATTTCCTTCTTTCTTCTGCCTCATCTACTTGCAATTTTAGAAGAGTGATATTTTTAGTTTCTTTGTTGAATTCTTGTTTTTGTTCCTTTTGCCTCTCATTTTCATTTCTGAGCCTGCTGATTTAAACTAAAGTTGCAACTATTTCCTTTAATTTTTTATCAACTTCAATTATGTAACTCTAAATAGATTCCTTTAATTGGTTCTCCAGGTATTTCTCTTTCATTTATGCTTCCTGCACTTGTTTCTTAAGCCTATTAATCTCTACAATAGCTACATCAAGTTCTTGTTTCTTTTGATTGACTTCTTCCTTGAGCCTGCAATTTTCTTCCTATGTGTTCTTTAGATATTTCAAAGCATTGATTAATACCTCTTCCTCTTATTCGTCTTCTTCCTAATTGTTAGAATCTTCCTGCTTATAACCTCAGGGGTAATTGCTATTGATAAACCCTTCACTACAACAGTGGCACTAGCTCTAGTGAGTGGTATGAGTGACAGGAAAATTTCTTTGGCCACATCATTATCGTATCCTCTCTTCCTCTCAAAGAACCCCATCCATTGATGCCTTGTAACACCATAGGAGGATGCTGGTGGATTCTTACTGTGTTGGTGGGTTCTCTTTTATTGAAGCCTCCTATCATATTTCCCTAGTAATTCTTGAGGTTTGGGTGGACAGAATTGAAGACTTCTGGTAGGTGAGGAAGTTTTGGAATTTAACCTTTAGTGACATGCAATACAATCTTTATATCCTTATATGCACTGCAAATTCCTAACCGAATTGAGGATTTCTTCTTTTTAAATGGAAAATATAGAAGGTATGGCACCTACCTCCCTCTGCTATGTTCTGGTGATGAAAACCCTTGATTTGATTTCCTTTCATGTCCATTGATAGCTCTATAGGCCAATCTCCATGTATCCTGTAGGTTTCCTTCTTGTTGCAGGTGCTCACTATTTCCTGTAGGTGTTATTCCAGGAATGCCGAGAGTAACCTCCTTTTTTGATGAATCATCAATGTTTCCTCTTCCTTCCTCGTATGGGAGTCAGTGTTTTTATTTCTATTTATGGATGATTATGTTGGGTGGTGTGTTGGCTGGCCAAGTACGAGTCCCTTCTTTTGGACCAGTAGTCCCACTACCAGCCAATCATATCACCTTGCCTTGTAATCATCTCCCACTCTTATCCTCCGTAACTTAACCATTTTTGGATTCATTCCACTCTTTATTTTTATTTGACCTTGACACGTGTGTACTGGTCTAACGCTTGTCTTCTCGTTATCTGACTGAGGGTGGCCAAGTTAACTGGACACCTTCTCTTATAAAATCAACTCCCGCATTATTCCTAAAATTTTGATCATATCATACTTATGAGAGACAATTGGTAAGGTGACATACTTGTGGATCCTTTACTTCATTGATGATGCATGCTAGGGAGTGGTTCCACTTTGTTGTGCTTTTCAAGCTGCATATTTTCGCTGTATATTTCCTCTTTTGATATTTTGTTCCTTTTGATGATGTACAGGTGTTGGACCTTGTTTCTTCTGATCTTCCTACTGCTGCTTAGCTCTGGAGGAGCTTCCTCATCCTTGTAGTCCCTATGCTGAAGATGGTTGCAGTGCATGGTTTCTTTTGTGAGATAGGCTGCTACAAGATTTCCTACAGGGTGTCTATAGGATGTCATGTAGCTGCCTTTCCCTTAAACTCTCGCATTTTCCCTCGGCTTTGAAGTGGAAGGGGTGTTGAAATGAGTGGAGAATGGGTTATGGAATGGTAGGTGAGGGATGTTGTTATTGGTATGCCTTCTCTTTCCTTTGTATCTCTCTCCCTTTTTTTCTCTTCTCTTTTTTTTGTATTTTTTATAACTTGATTTCTTTGATGGATACAGGGCAACATGGTTATGAAAGGTATTCACTATGATGTGCTAAGGTAAATGTTTTTTTTTTCAATCAGGGATAGGCTTGTGTCACAAGTTAAAGCACTCGGGAAGGCATTAACTTCAATTTTCAACCCTAATTATGTACTTTAATTTGACTTTTGATCACAATAATTTTATTTTTAATTAATTTATGTTATGTAAATCATATAATAATTATAATTGTATTTCTTTATGCTATAATTTATTGCATTAAATTGTTTTTATACTATGTTAAATTAATTTAAATACTATTCTATTAAATATATTTATTATGTTTAATTTTTAGCCTATATTATTATATTTATATGATAATTTAATTTAATTTAATAGATTTTGTTGTATATAGTAATATATATTTATGTTGAGATGCTAGTTTTGAGTGAACATGGCCGAAGAAGAGAGCGGTTAGAGCGAAATACAGAAACCCTACTCTGTGCGTCCACTATGGCTTCCCCGATCTCCTCTAGAGCGAGCCTGCAACAAGAAGGAGATAAGCAGTGGCGGTGGCAGCCGCTATCGCCAGCTAATCGTTGCATAGACCGGCACGAGGATGAAAAGAAGGAAAATGGTAAAATCTGCGAGTTGAAATGGAAGCGGAGCTGTGTTGCTAATGACCTGGCCCAACCCAAATCAGAGTCAGGCGAGACCCGTCCAGAAATGTACAGTTATCGCCATAAAGACGTGATCGAGCTGATACATGAGCCAAGAAACTCGAGGTTAATGAAATTGCAGGGGTTCTATTTGGAAATGAAGAATCTATTTCAGGATGACTTCATGACAGCCCATCTTCAGCGCCCAGAAAGTAGGATTGTCCATCTTCAGCGCCCACGTAGTGAGGATGAGGATGTAACCTCGACTCCTCATTCAGATAGCTGAGATCTTATTCATCTCCAACAAGAGAGTTATCAGATTCAAATAATTCTTTTGACAGGCAAAACCCTGCTCCTTGGGGTCCAGCTGACTTTCACAGTGCGCCATCTCTCAAAGATCCTCGAACAGAGATTTGGGATTCAACCAAAATCTCCTTCCGACTTTTTTTTAGTACCTTTCATCAATTGGGGATTCAACCAAAATCTCCTTCCGACTTTTTTTTAGTACCTTTCATCAATTGCTTCATCAATTCTTTTACTTTACCATTTTGATGTTTTTCGCATAATAATTCTACTATTTCTTTCCCTTTTCTATTATTAAATTTCCATCATCGTCCATTATAACCATCCATAAATAACTCTCGTCCTTTTCCCTTTTCCATTATTGGAATTGTTATTATTTCAAAATTAAATCTATCTTTTTCTGCACGATACATCTCCACCAGAGATAGAAGAGGAATATCATAACAGATGCTGGCCGGCCTGATATCTAATAAAATCTTGTTTTCTTTCAATTCGTTCAGTCCCACCTACAATTTTCACATGAACAAAAACAAAATAAAGGGTAGTTAAAGTTTGTTTGAAAGATATTTGAATTATCAACAAAATATACAACTTAATACCTGAGTTAATGCACCACTCTTCAGAAAAACAAGAGAACTTTCCTCTTCTCCACTTGCGAAGAGCTCTCTTAACAACTCTATATGATTCCTCCACCGCTAACTCGTTTCATAAAACTTCCCTTTTTCGTCACTGACAACATTCGCACTCATCTCAAAACTGTAGGTCAAGAGCCAATGAGAACTATTCCGCTCTTCAGCTGCTACCAGCAGTTTTTGAAACAATGCTTGAGCGTTCGTGTTAGCAGGAGCATGGCCCACAATTTTGTTCGCCACTTTCTTAGGAAATTCATTAAAATGTTTGCCAAAGTAAACCATGATGAAATTTGCTTGAATATCATCTATGCTCTCCTCAATTAAAGAGAATGGAGAATCACCATAGAAAGAGTGTTCAGAGGAAGATCAGATATATGGAGTGGCTCTCTTCGTCCATTAATCAGAAGGGAATCAAATTCTGATTGCAACTGTTTTAGAACATTCTCCTTATTTGAGAAACCCTGAAGAAAAAAACTAAAGTGAGTGGAAAGGAAAAGTAATGTATTATATGTTTTTAGGATCTAAACATAAGAAGAGTTGATTATGACGCAAAAAAAGGAAACATGTTTTAAAATTTGGATGTTATAATTACCTGCCGCGTATGCACTGCACAAGAGTGACAAGACCATGATTGATCCCATTCTCTTTGAATTTCTTCCCATTTCTCCTCCAACAACGTGCTTCCTTTGATGCGCAAAATCTGTAGTGTTTTCATCTTTACCATGCTCTCCATCCATTTCCCTTCCAACATATAGCAATGAGTTAGATGCAGAGTTTGCAATGATGCGAGAAAATGGAAATCCTCGGGGAGCTCCTTTAGCACTTTAGAAATGAGAATGCCTTTAAAAATTAAAAATTAATATGGCCTTGTAAAGTAAAGGGTAGACCCAGTTGTCAAGGTGGGTTGTTAACCTCTTCTCCACCTGAGCCCACTTTTTCTTAAAATGCAGGTTAAGCAGGATGATGCTAAAGGAAAAGCGAGTAAAAGCAAATCTAAATCACAAATTATAAATATAGGGTGGAATTTGATATGCAAATTGTTTGTGATGGGTGAATTGCTGGTCAAATATATTTTAAGAAGTATATAGCTGTTAAAAAAAATTTAAAAACTGTTAAAATTCTGACTAGAAAATATGAAAATAGGTTAGGAACTGTGAAAAATGTTAAATTTGACGGGCTAGTTTTTTCTGAAATTCCAATTCTGCTGGTATGGTTATTGTTTTTAATATGATTAATATCAATGACAATTTTAGGGTAGATAGTGTCAGGTTTAAACATTATAGAAGAAGAACTTGAACATTGTAGTCTAATGAGATTGTCTTTTTTGTCAAGGAAATTGTGGAAATTCAAGCAATATTTTGATAAAATCTGACAAATATTTTTATAAATTCAGGTTAAGTGGCAAATTTCAAAATTTTGAGTGCCCCAAAATTTTTTGATTAAGCTAAATTCATTTCCACTATAAAAAATATGATTCAAAATATTGCTATTATAAAATTTGTTGAACATATATATATATATATTTGCCAAAATTCAAATCAATCTTAACAATAACCACAATTCTTCCACCTCCACCTCCACCTCAACCTCAATAAACAAAGCCCAAAGCCATTTTGCATACACCCACACAACCCTGAGTGTAAGAGCCTAGTTAGTAATTTATTCTTTTGGTAAGAATTTGGCTTATAATTTTAGTTGAGATTGTTAATTTTGGCATTTAAAATGTATTAAATAAATTTAAAGTTATAAATGGTAAATTTAAATATTATTTTTAAAAAAATTAAAATTATATTATTTTAAATTTATTATTCTAAAAAATATTTTTTATTTTTATATAATTAATATTTCAAAATAGCTAATTATTAAAAAAATATTTTCAAAATATGATAATTAATATAGATAAATATTATACAAAATTATTATTAATAATTCAAGGCAAAATTAATACTTTTAAAATATGATAAATTATTATGGATGGCCATTTAGTCAATTTAATAGTATTATCTCACTTTCAAAATGATGGGGAGAATGATCTTCACATTAACCATATCACTAGGAAGATCATTACTATGAAGATCATGGTGGGCATCATTTCGTAGTACAATTATTAAATATGATAAACTATTGTGGATGTTTAGTCAATTTAACAATAAGATCTCACTCACTTTCAAAACTACGGGGAGAATGATCTTCACAGTAACCATATCACTAGGAAGATCATTACTGTGAAGATCATTCTCCACGTCATTTCGTAGTACAATTATTAAATATGATAAATTATTGTTGATAGTTGCTAATGGTTGTATAGTCAATTTAAAGATTCAATATCATCGCAGAGTAGTTTTCATGAAATCACTTCCTAGTGATATGGTTATTGTGAAGATTGTTCTCCACATCATTTCATAGTACAATTATTATTAAATGAATGAGGTTGACTTAAATCTACGATGATGAAGTTATTAATAACGAGGACAATGATCAAATGAATGGAGAAGGTCATAGCTATATGCCGATATCATCGAACTATTGGAATGGAGAAGACCATATCGAGTAATTTTGTGGCATTGTAGTGGTTGAAAATATTGAATGAATGACAATACCACATATTTACTCATGGTTTTAGAGATATTAGGTGATGATTTGAGTTTGGGATTTAGTTCAATCTCTAATTAAAAGTTTTACAAAAAAAATTGTTAATAAAATTGTGTTGATAGGTGTGTCTATTTTGGAATGAGACTTTTACAATTTTAACTTAATTATCAAAAATTATTAAATAGATTGTAAGGATTTAACTTTTAAGGAATATTTTAAAATATTTATAGTATACAAGTGAACCCACGAAGGTGAGTTAAACTTTTTGGCAAGTACACTAGAGACAAAGTGGAAAAAATAAGCTTCATCAAGAATTTGTTAAGTGTTTGATTGATTAATATTTTATCACTCAATCGAGAAATTTAACCACTTCAATATTTCTCAATCGAGCTATAAAACAAACCCTCGATCGAGCTTCTATATAAGTCGTCGTTAATTAGGCGCTTGATCGGCTAGCCTTTTTCTTTTGGTGGGGTTTCCAAAAAGAAAGCTTGGTCGATCTATATCTTGGTCGAGCCCTCTTTTCCACCTCCCTAATCCTTTAATGTGCAGGAATCATAGGAAAAAAGAGCTTGATCCAACCAAATCTCAATCAAGCTCCCTATGCAATTTTCATATAAAAAAGAGCATGATCGAGCTCCTTTAGCATGTGCAAAAGAGAGGTTGATCGAGCCTCCTTTGGCACATGCAAAAGGGAGCTCAATCGATTTAAAGATGAATTTCGAGTAAATTTTTCAAGGTTCATGAATTTATGGTTTTATTGTCAACATTTTGTTCAATTCATCGCACAACTAAAAACTTGGAAACTGTTCTCTAGCTCAAACACCGACCAAGCCTCAACATTCTGATATTTGTAAATTGACATCAAATTTGTCCTTTTGCTCAATTGAGAACTATATGAAATTTTCAAGTCGACTTTTCACACGAGAGACATAGGACAAACATCATGAAATATGTCTATTCACCTCAAATTTGATGTTTTGCTAAGGGGAATTATGCAACCCCTTATTTCTCCATTGCTCCATGTCTCACAACTCAGATTTGCAATCCCTTGATTGTATATTCACATTATCCTACAATGTGATGACTTTTTCTAGCTCTTGTCATCATTAATGACCACTTTTCCCCCTTCTATACTTTTCAAAGCAATCCAAAGTCATTATTCTTATTGTGGCTTGGAAAATTCTTTGCTTTGGTGTATAAATCTTCCATACTCTTTGCCAAACTATGGTATATTAGTTGATAGTAGGACCTCTCCCTATTCATATCTTGATCTAGTTCATATACCATGACCCAGAGTTTGAATGGGAGGATAAGTTTTTTGTGGAAATGGATCAACACCAAGAAAAATGAAAATAGGATACTCTTAGTAGAGAAGCAGAGGAAAAGGTATATATGCAACATTAAATAAAACAACCCCAACTTCAATAAGCACAAATGGCCACAAATTGGACCTCTACCATGCAAATTCTTATTAGTTAGACACATCATATTCACAGGGTGGATGATGAAATAAAATCTCGTAGGACTCATATTGAATATCTAGGGTTAACAAGTCAATGAGTTGTTATGGCTTCAAACCTTTTAGAACTCTCAACTCTCTCTTCTTCACCATATCCAGACTTGAATATATCACCGCAATGTCTCTTCAATTTGGGACTATTGGAAATAGTGAGAGGGGTGTAAATCAATATTTCTTATCAATTAATATATTTTTAATTTCACAGAGCATCAATTTTTATTAGCATCAGATAAACATAAACATTCATCAACACCATTCAACAATGCATAACAATAGATATAGTAGACATAAATATTTTTTAGGTGGAAACTTATCTGGGACAAAAACCATTGAATTCTTCTTAATATTTGTCTTCAAAATATTTACATCAAGTTTTCAGCTCCAACTGAAGGAGGCTCAAACCTATAGGAACATGTTTACTGGTTGCAATCGGAAGGACACTCCAACACCCTAGACTTCAGGCTCTAACCCGCCAAATGCTCCAACACCCTCTTGACCAGTTTCTACTGGACGAATGCTCCAACACCCAATGCAAGCTACAAATTACCATACACCACCTTTCCACCCTGAAGTGTTTTCAAGCCCCAACTTGAAGGAGAATCCACTCTATTGCCTTGCACCAACCTACCACCCTAATCAGTCAGTGAACCATGTTTCATATTTTTTAGATTGAGCCCACCTGTCCTCTATATCAATGGAGAATTTGTAGTACAAACTTTCAGGTCTTTCTCTTTCATTTATGATTCCTGCACTTGTTTCTTAAGCCTATTAATCTCTACAATAGCTACATGAAGTTCTTGTTTCTTTTGATTGACTTCTTCCTTGAGCCTGCGATTTTCTTCCTATGTGTTCTTTAGCTCTTTCAAAGCATTGATTAATAACTATTCCTCTTATTCGTCCTCTTCCTCATTGTCACAATCTTCCATATGAGAGCCTACTTGACTTGAAGCATCATCATCATAATCTGTCTTAACCAACACGAGCTTGACTTGCCTAAAGATTTTGAATTCTCTCACAATGATGTTTTGTAGGTGAACATCGTCCTATATTGGATTTCATTGAATCTGGAAATGCACTTAGGATGATCCTCATGGATTTGGATTATTATTTTTCTTATTTATCAGATTCATCTCCACAAAAAAAATAATCCCATACATCATATCCAATAGATTGCAAATAGATTTTCATTTTATCCTTCCAAAATACAAAACTTGATTCATTGATTAGAGGAATTGGACCAACCTGATTTTATTCGTCAACTATAATAGGTTATGAATAATTTCAATACCGATAAATTCCTTTGGATTGTTTGAAAACTTTGCGGTTTGCTTCCTTGACTTTCCCATCTTGATTCACCTAAGATTTTCCTTCCAACTATGTTAAGTTGTTATTGAAGGAACCTACTCTTATACCAATTGTTGGAAGTACTGAGAGGGGAGTGAATCAATATTTCTTATCAATTAGTATATTTTTAATTTCATGGTGCATTCATTGTTATTAGAATTATATAAAAATAAGCATTCATCAACATCATTCAATAATGCATAACAATAGAGACAATAAATATATATTTTTTAGGTGGGAACACCTCTAGGGAAAAAACCACCGAATGCTTCTTAATATTTTTCTTCAAAATATTTACGTCAAGTTTTCATCTCCAACTGATGGATGGTTCAGCCCCTTGATTTGTAGGCTCCATCATATAGCATATGCTCTATTTACTAGTTGGAACCAGAAGGATGCTCCAACAACCTAGATTTCTGGCTCTAACCTAATGGATAGTTCAAGACCATATTTATTAGTTATTGTTGGATGAATGATCCAATGCCCATGATAGCCTACAACCTGCCCTAACACCATGCTACCACCCTGAAGTTTTCCTAGGCTCAAAGTTGAATGAGACTCGACTTTGTTGCCTTACTATAACACCTCCTTCGACATTTACCCACTTTTAGAAGCTCTCAAGGGTAAACATGAGCTGAGTGCCACTATGACATGATCCGACCTCCAAGTTCCATTTATGGAAGTTGAGCCTATAGATCGGAACACATACTACCACCCCTCTGGGACACGAGATCACGTAGCAGCCTGACAGCCACCCCTGGTGATCAATCCTTGAGCTCGAACTAATTTTTACAAGATTGACACCCTAATCGCACCCATTACACACATTGCATCTAGTTGGGAGGCTACAACTTCACCCATAAGCCTTCATGCATGTGATCATGACTAAGATCTCGCTAATTTGCGCATGTAGTTGCGAGATCTGTGCCACATTTTCAGGGATGGCCTCCAGGCCAATCCCCAAAAAAGCCCATAAAATTTTAGAATTAGGTCTAAGATGCTAACAAGTCTAAAAAATGAATGATAAGGCTAGAACTCACTAAAAACATGCAATTCTCATGATAAACATTTCATCAAACATGTAATAAACATAGTAGTTGCAGGGCATGAATGCATATCTAATTATGATTGTCTTAAATTCATCGAAGAATCATTAGGAAGGCTCAATGCCCTATCAAGCTAGTTGCAATAGTGCTTGTTATCCCATGAATTCATAAACCATTCAATAAATTATCAAATCATGAACATGATCAATAGTAAGAGCACATCATATAACGAAGCATATAGCCAAAATATAACTAGAATATAATCCTCAACAATCAAACATAAAATAAACACAATGATAAATACAAGTGCTCATAGGTCACAACAAAAAATAAATCATATTACATATGAAAAATTCAAATAATTCAAGGACTTACACATATCACCCAGCCATAGATTGGTTGAACCAAAATCTCCTTTCCATCCAATCACCCTCGCGTCATATTATAAGCATGAATGTGGGATCATAAGGGTCAAAATGAAATATAACCAACTAGGGCTTCTAGAAGCCAAACCACCTCAAACTTCAACCACAGTGATTTCACCTAACTAGTACAAAAATCACTAATACCAACCATATTTGTCTCTTCCCAACCTGTCCAAGGCTCCAATGATTCTATCTCAGCCCACAACCTCTAGGGAACCCAAGGTGTTACAGGGTTCCAGAGATCTCCTATCTCAACCCACAGCCATAGGGAACCTGAGAGCCAATATGAAATCCAAATGGGGAACCCACTACATCATAGCTATCTAGGAAATGGCAAGACGAGGATGAAACCACTGTTAATAGAGGAAAATCTCCATGCCAATGACAACAAATAACCAAGGAACCACATGCATGCACCATGCATCCTAATCTCAATAAGGAATCTAGACATGAAACATGTTACCTGAAATGTAATCTTGTTGTAGCTATTGATCCAAATTTTTCCTTATTCTCTCTTGACTTCCTTTGATTATTTTCTTGCTCTCTTCTCTTGGAGCTCTCTCACTTTGAAATTGATCCAAAGCTGAAAAACTGAAAAAAAGTTATGAATTATTTCTCTGATGCCTTTTTATCATTGATTCCTAGTCTCTTCCTCTCCCTTTTTCCTTTTTCTTTCATTTTCCTTATTTTCCTCTCTAATTTCCCTTGCATGCATAATTTTTTCTCTTCATCTTCTTTTTCTCATGTTTGTTAAACACACATGGGCAACACTAGAATAGGAAAGATAAAACATGAGAATCAATTTTTAATAACAAGAGATATACATTTATAGTACATATTGTGACCATTGGGTTTCATGTCCCAAGGTCTCTTGGACTCCTTTTGTCCATTCAGCTTCCACACTAACCCATTGAGGATTAGGTGTCCAACATTCCCCCCCTTAATCCGAAGGGTTATGTATGAGTCCAAGAAGAGAGCTGTAATAAAAAATGTGAAAAAATGCATGGCAGCACTAGGATGAATTTTCTCTCTGAAATTTCGGTATAAATGACGGTGGTTTAAGGATGACCACCAACACTGGAACGCTTAGTGCAATTCCTAGAACTCTTCCAAAATTGGCAAGAAGCTGAAGTCTTCTGCTAGAGGAAGTGCTCCTATTGTTTTGAAGAGGGAAACCTTCAACCATGAAAGGGAGGTCTCACCCCGCATAAAAGGGAGAACTTCAACCTAAAAAGGGAAGTCTCAGCCTGTGATGGTTTAAGGATGACCAACAACTCTGGAATGCTTAATTCAATTCCTGGAACTCTTCCAAAACTGGCAAGAAGCTGGAGTCTTCTGCTAGAGGAAGTGTTCTCAATTTTGTTCCTGGAATTCTTCTAAAACTGGCAAGAAGCTGAAGTCTTCTGCTAGAGGAAGTGTCCCAGATTTCCAACTAAAGGCATGCTCAGGGGCATCTTTGTCTCTGGCTACAACTCTGAAACTGGTGTGGCAGGTTGTGGCTCAGGCTCACTTGATGTGGCTTTGAAGCTTGTAGATGACAATCATTTCCCCCCTGTCAGATACAAGGTGAGATGATGGAGAAAACTCAACTGCAAGACTGTTCAATACTCTGGAACAAGTTTTGACATGTGATTGGAATATCTTCTTGGTTGTTGATTCCCATTGCCAAGAAGCGATCCATTCTAGATGAATCTTTGTTCTTGCAGGACGTTTGTTTTTGAAGAATTTGTTTGAAGATTGGGTTGTTTTATGATAGTGCTTACATGGATGAAGATCAAAACAATGATCTTTCAAATGGCCAACTCGGTCACAATGTTGGCATTTCACAATCTGTTGTTGTTGTTGTTGCTGCTGTGAAGAGGGGCGGAATCTCGAACAGTTGGAGGTGAACTGTTATGAGGAGCAGGTGAACTATCATGAATGAATCCAACACTCTGAAACTGAATGGGCTTTGAGTAGTCTGGAATATGAAAGGACAAGTCCTTCTCATATCCAAGACCGGTTTTGTGCTTGTTGTGGACAAGTTGTTCCCAAGGTCTAATGATGGGCTTAGGAAGTGAAGAATGAACTTCTGCATCTGCATGTAACCTTGCTACTTTATGGGGGTCTGTTTCAATCTTCTGAACAGAAACAGGTTCAGAATGATGACTCCTCTGTTTTAGTTCTTCTTTCTATAGCTGCGATTCGAGCAGCAAAAAATCAATTTTCTCTTGTGCATTTTGTAGAAAAACCTGAATGTCTATGAGACAAAATTTGCTGACTTTTAATGTATCATGAGTAGTAGATAATATGAGAGTTTTGAGGAACTCTAATACTTCATTACTTCTAGCCATTTTTTTTTTTACTATCAGAATTACAGCTTAAAAACTGAACACAACTACTACTCAACGCAGAAAAGTAATATCACTCACAGTACTCAACGATATCCTTTATAAATGTGCAGCAAATGAATCAAGGAAGCAAGGCAAAGAAGTTTTGTATTGATAAATGAACCTAGAACAATCGCGAGTTTGCACAGTAATAAGGATAAGTTTGTTCCTCGAAATTCGTCCTCAACACACAACAGGCAACTATGACTGATCTGCAAATGTCTCTGAAACCAAATTTTCCTCTTTGGATAAGCTACAACCAACTCAACCACTTGAAATAGGCTCCTCTTTGTCTAGAGTTGGCGCCACTAACAAGTGCTACTCAACCCCTTTGAAATGATAAGTCTACTATTAATTCTAGAACATATGATCAGTGGCTTCTTGGCCTACTGTGAAATTCCTCTTGGAAAAGTTCCAAAATATCTCTGAGTTTTTCTGAGTTTGATGGGATTTTTCAGTGAGGAGTTTAGTTAAACACTTTGATGACAGGCAGCTGTAAGTATATTTATTGATTTTTACTCCAAATTGAGATGCACAGTGAGAGTATAATTCCTCCAAAAACCTCTCACTCAGCAATATAATATATTCAATGATTTCACCATTAAATTAAATCACCACTGAGCACATTACATCAGTCACTAGGAGTAATTTACTCACTGGAAACAACACAGAAGATACTAGCCATGCATGTCTACTGATTTCTGAACTTACAAATAAGAGTTTACAGTACAAAATAAGAACTTAGAACCTGCTGCATCCCTCTAATCATATCATCATTGTCCCCAAAGAAATGTAGTGGATATCTAGTATGTAAGTAGCAAGATATTCTTCAGTAATTTTAGCAAGTTCCCCACGTGACTTTCAGCCATACAAGTTCCCTACTATAATATTTATTAACCAATTACAACCTCTAAAGCAGCACTAAATACATGCATAACAGCTAGGAAAACTCATGAGATTCAAGGTAATATGCAAGGATTTGTCACATTTATCTTTTGTGCTGACTCGTTCCACTAAAGCAGAAACATTCCCTTTGTACCCATGCTCAGCAGGACAAGAAATTTGGTCCATATATCACTGATATCGAGTTCCTTGTAGACAAATATTACGCCCAACAAGCAGAAAATGACCCACGGCCTCTATATGGTCATGGTGGTTGAGCCTTGCAAGCCCAGAACTCAACCATTGCAAGTGTACATGCCCAACATCAAATCTGGATATGAATGTGGCAGTTTAATGTCTTCAGCAGCAGAACGCCCACGAACAGAATCATGGGAAGAATTGCATCGGATCAGGATTACTTTGTCTTCTAAAAATGTAAAGAATCTTGAAAAAGTTTGTGTTGATCTTGTGCGTGGTGCAAAAGATAAATGTCTGAAGGTTAAGGGACTTGTCAGAATGGCAACAAAGGTCCTTAATCATACAACTTGAAAGTCTCCTTGTGTAGAACGTATCAACACCTGGGATTGTTTTGAATTAAGTGTCCACAAAAGAATCACTGATCGTTTTGAATTACGTGTTCACTACTGCTTCAGGTATCAAATTATCAAGTGGTAATTACAGGAATTGCCGCAAGATCTGTGAGATCCAGCTATAAGAGAAGGAATAATTTCTATCTCGAGTAGTTTTGAGGTAGGGAACAAACAATGCCATTGGTGGAATTCCTCTCAACGCAAGAATTTAGGTAAGGATGTGATGTCTTCAATACATAACCGCCACAACGTGGACCTATATAAGCGACCTCTTACAAAACTGCCACAACGTGGATCTATTTGCAGGTGATTCGATACCATCTGGTAGGTGCATTGATAAATATGATGATTATGGTGCTAGGCAAAATGCAGGTTTGTAGAACAGACAAAAATGTGGAATTGGTTGAGAGAATGTTAAGCAGAATAATGCCAACTCTTACAGGTGAGACTAGTAGAGAAACATCTAATTTCACAAAATTCAATACAGAGTAACACACAACAAATCAATGTCTGAGTGCGGGATTTTGGCAAATTTCAAGAAGAGAAGTGGATGAATATCATTAAGCAGACTGGAGAAAGATTTGGCTGCTTTTTCTACCGATTTCTAGAGGGTGAATCAGAGAAATCACAACTAGAAAATAGCTGACAGGATTAGCTCTGAGTTAAATGTAACGCATAGGCTCTGGAGAATGCTGATGGGTTAAGTTTCAAACATGACAACAAAGAGCATTTCAACATGTGAAGAGAGGCAGGGAGACCATCAGCGTATCAATAGAGCCTTAGCATTTGAATTGTGCATATGGAAGACCTGGTGATGCAGGATGATAGAAAACGCTTGAATTTACAGGCCCGGGATGCCAATTTTTACTATTTATGGATTATGGGCAAAGGTGTAGGACTGACATGCATATAACTGGCAGGTCTGCACACAGTAAAACGCTTTAAAATGCTTTATAAGGTGGAAATTTTGCTCAATTTTGATTAGGAGAAAGGAAGAACTGACATATATATAGAGACCACAAAACAAGTGGCTCAAATTGGAGTAGAACTAGCAATCACCTACTCTGATACCATGTTAAACACACATGGGCAGCAATAGAATAGGAAAGATAAAACATGAGAATCAATTTTTATTAAAAATAGATATACATTTATAGTACATATTGTGACCGTTGGGTTTCACATCCCAAGGTCTCTTGGACTCCTTTTGTCCATTTGGTTTCCACACTAACCCATTGAGGATTAGGTGTCCAACAATGTTTTCCTTTATTTCTCAATTAAATGCCATTTATTTCCATTTTTCATGTGCCAAATTCCTTTTCCAATTTCCATAGCCATTAATAAACCATAAGTGATGCTCACTATAATGTTTTACCCTCCAGTCAACTTGGAATACATGTCCCATGACCTTGGCCTCATTTTATTTACATGGATAATCAACCAGAGGTTTTTACAAACCCCTCCCCCTTAGGGGAACACCATCCTCAGTGTCCTATGACGGTTATGACCAACAAAACATACTTCCTATGTAACTTTATAAAATAACTCATTGAAGTATTTACAATATACCAAACTGCTAAAAACGTGATCACCATATTTCTTATTGGATCTTCATAACACAACTTGATGCACTATTCACAACATACTAATTATTGGAACTTTATAAAACAACTCATTGTAGTATTTACAATGCACGTGCATATATATAAAACCAAAACACATATACCAAACACATATGCTCAACCAACTAATAAGGAAGGATGCAAGGCCCGCATCAGATCAACCATCTCTCGTGTAGCTTCATTTGTCCCAAAGTATGTCCACTACACTTTAACCTACTCTATTTCTCGGATCCGGAACATGATTTGTTTCCACTGCAATATGCATTGTGGCTCTGGCTAGAAATCTCCCTTTGGTTCCACCTACAATAGAGAGTAATCAATCACATGACCAACATCCTGTACATATCTCTTAAGAAGTGAAACATGGAAAACATCATGAAATTTCATTGTTGGTGGAAGTGCAAGTCTATAGGCCACTGGTCCAATCCGCTCAAGGATCTCAAAATTCCCACAATACCGTGGTGTCATCTTGGCACATGACCCAATCCTCAAGGAGCTCCTCTTAGGTTTAATGCACAAATATACATGCTCTCCAAACTAAAACTCCTTTAATGCTCTATGCTAGTCTGCATAACTCTTCTTTCTATCCTGTGATGTCATGAAATTCCTTTTAATAACCTATATCTCCTACTCCATCTCAACCCACATATTCGGTCCAATCAACATCCTCTTCTCTGGATCACCATTTTGATAGGAGTATTACAAATTCACCCATAAAGAGCCTCAATTGGGCTCATCTTCAAGGATTCTTGATACCCACTATTATATGAAAACTATACGAGATGAAGATACTCCTCCCACTTCCTTTGTTGGTGCATGACATACATCCTCAAAATGTCCTCAAGAATCCTGCTAACCCTCTCTATGTGTCCATCTTTCTGTAGATGATAAGTTGTATTGAAACCTAATTTTGTTCCCAAATCTGCAGTTAGATCCTTCCAAAACTTGGAAGTGGACTTGACATCTCTATTTGATATAATATTCTTGGGAACTCCATGCAGCCCAACTATATCTCTGGTGAAGATTTGAGCTACATCAATAGCTGAATTCGTAGACTTCACTACAATGAAGCGAGCTACCTTGCTCAACCTATCAACCATAACCATGATGGAATCATGTTGCTTCAGTGTCCTTGGAAATCCAATAATGAAGTCCATGGAAATGACCTCCCATTTCCATTCTAGAATCATAATAGGTGCCAATAAACCAAATGGATGCTTACATTCAACCTTTTCCTGTTGACAATCCAACCATCTCGCAAAAAACTCAACCAACTCTCTATTTAAGTTCAACGAATTATAGAAGTTCTTAATAACTGTCAAATTCTTCTGGTATCCTAGGTGGCTTGAATATGGCTTGATGTGAAACTCCCTCAAGATAAGCTTCTTAAGCTCATTGTTATCTGGTACGTAAATCTTGTTCCTAAATATGGCCAAGCCATCTATTGTGAGGAGATACATGTAATCTCTATCAACTTCACCCTGGCACATTGAGCGTGCTTCAATTGTTGGTGCTTCTCATCAACTTTTCCAACCTTCAAGATCCACTCCTACAAATATCTCCCATAAGAGATCACAGTTGAAATATGATTTACCTGCACTCTCCTACTGAGAGCATCTTCAACTTTGTTCTACTTTCCCTTCATGTACATGATCCATAAATAAAACTCATTGAGGGTATAAAACCATCTAAATTTCCTAACATTCAAATTGGGTTGGTCAAATAAGTACCTCAATCCACTATGATCTCTCATCAAAACAAACTTCCTGCTAAGGAGTTAATGTATCCACATCTTCAATGCATGAATAATCGTTGTCCACTCAAAATCGTGAGTCACATAGTTTCACTTGTGCTCATTCATATTACTTGATTCATAAAAAACCACCTCTCCTTCATACATCAAGGCTCCATCAATTCCTTCCTTACATGCATCTATTCAAACCAAAAACTCCTTATCAGGATCTGCAATCTTGAAAGTCAGAGCCTTTGTAAGAAAATGTTTCAATTTCTCAAAACTAGTTTTACACTCCTTTATCGATTCAAACTTGTTCCATTTTCTCTACAAAGATGTAATAGGAGAGCCAATCTTTAAGAAGTTACTAATGAACCTCTTGTAGTAACCTGCTAGTCCCATGAATGATTTGAATTCATCCACATTCCTTGGCATTGGCCACTTCATGATAGCCTTAATATTTTCTGGGTTCACTACTATCCCTTCCTTAGAAATAACATGATCCAAGTAATGAATCTGAGATTGAAAGAAACTACACTTGTTGAGCTTGGCATACAATTGATGCTCTCTCAACAATCTTAACAGTGATGTTAGGCAATTTACATACCCTTCCTCATTCTTTGAGTATACCAATATATCATCAAAAAAGACTATCAAAAACTTGTCTAGATAAGGATGCAACACATTGTTGATCTAACACATGAAAGTGGTTGGACCATTAGTAAGGCAAAAAGGAACTACGACAAACTCATAATGTCCATACCTCATACAAAATTTAGTCTTATAGATGTCTTCTTCTTTGATTCACACTTGATGATATCCTAATCTTAAATCAATCTTTGAAAACATTGTTGCTCTCTTTAGCTGATCAAACGAGTCATCAATCTATGGCAATGGATACCTATTCTTGATAGACACTTTATTCAACTGCCTGTAATCAAGGTACAATATGAGAGTACCATCCTTATTCCTTACAAACAACACTGGTGCACCCCAAGGTAACACACTTGGCCTTATGTATCCCTTATGAAGAATTTATTTAAGCTAAAACTTTAGTTCCACCAACCCAAAGTACGCATCCTGTACAGTGCCTCAGATGTTGGTGTTGCTTCTGACATCAAATCAATATAAAATTTCACTTCCATGTGAGGTGGTAAATTTAGAATCTCTGCAGGATACACATCCTGAAATTGTTGCAAGATAGGATACCTATTTAGGACTTCATTGTCCTCAACATCCTTCCCTTTATCACTGGAAATATGCACTACAAAGAATAAACATCATTTCTTGTTGTTGCACTTTTCTTGCATAACTATAAACATTCTCACTAATGTAACCTTCTTATTTCCTTGCAAGACTCTCTTCTCCATCATCATCTAAGCACTCAATAGCCTTTTCATAGTAGTCTACCTTGGTCTTGTGAATGAACAACTAGTCCACGCCCAAAAGTATGCTATATGAACCCAAAGGAAGCACATTTAGATGTGTTGATGTAGGCATACCATTGAACGTGAATGCACAAGATCTCACCCAATGATGAAATCTTCTCTTGGTCCCTGTAACCAACTATACCAACCAAGATTCTACGTGCACTTATTTATCCAAGAAACACTTATCCACCAGGCCAGGAATGATATAACTACAATTCAATCTTACAACTTGATGAAAAATCTTACCTTCCATCTCAATAATGGATGCCTAATGATTTGTTTTCCTCTAATCCACTATTGCATAAATCTGAGGAATACTCTGACCAACATATATTTGTGCCTCTTAAGCACTATAAATATGAGGCCTACTACCTTGATGCAATGGGCACTCACTTCCTTGATGCTTTCCACTAGAAGTCCAACACCTCAAAGGGTTCATGCCACCACCCTTATTCTTCTCCTCATGAGGAGACCTGTGTCCTCTCTCAACTACATTGAATTTATTATAAGGTGCTACATTTTCCTTGTCACCTGCATCCTAAGGTATTCCTCACTTTTGAAGCCACTTACTTTTATTATACTCATTTTCTTTCCAATCACACTTGAACTCAGGCTTGCAGTTTGACTTCTCATAATAATGCTTCAACTTTCCGATGGCTTCCTCTAGTGACCAAGTTTTATAGACATTTTTGGGCACTTCAACCCCAATCATAACTTTCCATAAACTGAGGACTCCTAAGTCCCTAAAAGTGTTGCTTCACTGCCTAAAGGAACAAGGATAGTTGATTACATCATCTTCAAGAAGTTCTCCACTGAAAACTGCTCATAAATTGTCAAAATTGGACCATACTGAAAGCTCAATGTAGAGGGCGTGATGCATATCACCTTCCCAGTGTACAAGGTGTGATGCATACTGAATTGCTCCTCTGTAGGGTACGATGGTCGGGAATGGACAAATGGGCAGGGACAAAAATGTGAGGTGGAAGATCTGGAATCTTCTAGAAGCTTCCCCTCTAACACTTGCCTCTCTTTTTTCTGACCAGGGATTATTAGAGATCATCATTCTCCAAGTGGAACAAGTATCAGAGAGAGGACACTAATCAAGATCCCGGAAGATGTCTCACCTCTCTGTAATCATCTATATATGGATCCCTCATCACAGAGATCCAGGGGCTGGAATTTTGTATCTTATAGAGAAGTGTTGTTGGTTTTCTGGTTGTACATTCATTGTGTTGGGTGATCTAAGCTTTGCTTGAGGTGAAGAAGGGCTTCCTAGCTGGAGGATGATGTTGGGTAAAAATATATGGTTTTAATCCTCTTGCTACTTTTCATCTTAATAAAGATATTCTTATTTTCTTCCATAGTATTGTGTATTTGTTTATATATGCATTTATGTGGTTAAAAGATATCTAATCCTGTGTTATTTACGAGTATAGATCTTTGTTTCTTCGATAGTAGTATGTTGCTGTGATTCCACAGGTTCTTTTTGAAGCTGGGCAGATGAAGAAGAAGCAGTGAAGCTCTATCGAGAAGGAGAGGAAATCTAGTGCAAGACTAAGGTTGGTCTTCTTGATTCTCCTCTTGTCTATTTTCATAAAAGAAAACAATATTAGACTTTACTTGCTTGTTTCTAGCATAGCCACCCATCTTAGTGGGAATAGCAGCATCCGAGTGGACACTATTCCTCGTAACAAAATGGCAACTCCGCTGGGGAGTGACTAGATTGTCTGTCAGCCTATCTATGCTTGTTTCTTTTATAAACTAACAGACGGAGCCTGAAGTCAAGCCAGCTAGCCTTCGAACTACATTTGTTATACAAATGCAAAGTAGATCAATGCTTCTTCAGTCTATCTCCGGGTTTTGTTTATGAATTAAACAATAGATCTGCAAGCAATCTAATTGCCGTAAGTGGTGGCTCTAGTAACCTCTTTAGATCACCCCTCTGTTTTACAAACACCAATCTTTACTTACACAGCCTAAATCCCTGAACTGAACTGCAAACTGTGAGTGAAAACCTGTTTAAAGTCTCGCACTGGTACCATCGCACCCTGCCTTCAAGGCAGGCTGTATGCATCGCACTTCCCGAGTGCAGTAGGTGCGTTGCATACTGGTTTCACTGTGTAACATGTGCGATGGTCAGGGAGGGTTAACGTTACCCTCAGACTGTGGTTTTTTCTCACTGTTTTCAGTCCTATTCAGGAGTTTTGCTGTCTGTAGTCAGTGTACTTCTGTGAAACCCCCTTCTCTTGCATTATTTCGCCTCCTTAGTGCAAATAACTGTAAGTGTTTTTTATGTATTGTGCATCATTTTCAGTTCTCTTTTGCAAAAAAGTAGCATAGTCGAACTGTCGTCTCTAGATCTGAAAGTGTCGTAGCTGTCATTTTTAGTTTTAGAAAAAAATCCCATTGTTCTTGATAGTTGATTATACAGTTACTATTGGATAGGATTTGAATTAGTAGTTTTAAAGTGTCGAAAAGCAATTTTCATTTCAAAATCGAAAAGTGTCTCTCTTGCTTTCACTTCATTTTGAAAAAGAAATTTGTTGAGTATTGTCGCTTTAAAAGTAATTCAGATTTGCACATCGCTTTCTTAACATCATTCATACATTATGAAGGCTGAAAAAAAATACATGCATGTACAGTTGCATTTCGATGGCTTTTTTTGATTTAGGACTGTGCATTTAGCATGTGCTCTGTGCTCTGTGAAAAAATGGTTCTTGACTTTCTTCCATTAGTAGCTAGGATTTTCATTGCTGAAAGAAGATTAAACGTTTGTTTATCATATTAGACTGCATTTTAGGAATTATATACACATCACGTGGTGAACCTGAAAGGAAAATTGTTAAGAAAGATCAACTTAAAATAAATTTAATGAATCTAACAACGCTTTGGAACTTAACGCGCAACGTCTAGGGGTCTATGCTAGAGACATATTCTGGCGTTGTAAAACCTGGTAACTGTTGTTTTCAGTGTTGGTTGGGTGATTCCTCCACTCTGAGTCGACAAGTGCCAGTACGAACTTGTGCTCCCACGTACCATCGAGTATATATTGGGGTACCACAATAGGCTACATCCTTTATCCTCTGTGTCTACCGCCCTATTGATCGCAATGCACTGAACACAACATTCGGGAAGATTGACTGCCATACCGTAAAAAGTATTCTGCAGTTTTGTGGTTGGTTTGGTAATCCTCTTTGCCTAGATCTCTAGAGAAGTCCATTTTGCTCCTTTTCAGACTCCTTAAAGGAAAAGGTCCTCTGATCACTTGTCACTTCAAGCTCAATAAAAATCGAAGGCGACTAGAGTCATCTTTTGTTTTTTCTTGACTCTTTAAAATTAAAAAAACAAGTTGTGTCAAAGTGTCTAAAATTTATTTTAATCAGAATAACATCACAAATTCCCCCATTGGTCTTTAGGTTGAGAAAATGGAGTCTACCACCAAGGGTTTCCCCTTGGCGGAAATCCTAGTCCCTTCTCCTCTTGGGGCGATGTTGGTGCACCCCATATGGCCACTTTGTCACTTCCAGGATTGACAATTGATTTGCTTGTCTGGCTCTTCTCTACCTCTATCGTTCAGAATCTCGTAATTCCTAAAGAATCAAATCAGCAACTAGAAGACACTAGAGTTGCCTCCCAACCTTCTACTTCGTCTGATTCTCCCTCTCCTCATTCCTCTTCACTTGATAAAGCCGATAAAGATAAAAAACAAGTAACTGAGAAGAAGAAGAAGTGGAAAGAGAAAAAGGAAAAGAAGAAAAAGGAACCAAAATCGAAAGGGAGCAACCAAGCATCATCTAGCGAAAATCCTCACACCACACCGTCGAAACCTAAATCTCCTTGTGTCATTTGCAATGGAGACCACTATCACCGAGATTGTCCCTGCATCCCTCGGATCTTAAGGGACTGGTCTCCTCGTTTTCACGATCATGTTGAATACTCACCATCGACCAATGAAAGTGAAGCACATGGATAGAAAAGGAATCCCAAATTTCCTTTTAAGTTGTGTGAAGGCAATCACGCCGTCCACCGTTGTCCCTTCCTTGACGAGGCTAAAAGCGTTTTGGATGATCGTCCGGTTTCACCACTACGACTTCCTCTTGGATATAAAAAAAACTCTTGCTAGGTCCTCCACCGGTTGAAAATCTAGCTGGCCTATCATTCTGGTCGGCCAAAGCGTCTATCATTGAAAATGAACCCTTTGAATCCATACCAGATGAAAGTCAAAAGGTCGAGACGGCAGTTGACCCAGTCT
>APFE030982761.1:361347-376288 GCA_000404065.3 Pinus taeda
TTTTTATATCTAATTCATCATTCTACATGTTTTTGTTGACATATATGTATCAAAATATAAAAAATATATATTATATAAGAATCGCTCTACTATTCGCTCCCAAACCAGGGGCTTTTGAAAATGTCGCTCCCGCACCCGTTTTCGCTCCCGCTCCTCGCTTTCACTCCCGCTCCCAAGTAGCACTGCCCTTGACACAACAACCTCTCCAAGACCAAGTCACAAGCCTTCCTAGTTTAACTCTTTCTTCCTTGAGTCAAGGATGGTCAAACTACTTGCTTCTCCCTCCTTCTTGGCCATCCTTCAAATTTTGTCTTCTTAGATCATACTTGCAACCCTCATCCTCTTTGGAAACCCTAGTTGCAACACGTGTGATGGATGCTTGACCAACATTTGTACCTTGTTTTCCCTGCGCTTGGATGTTATGACTTCTTACTATAATTCTGCTTGTAAGCTTGCTTAGTTTCCTCTTTGATTCGACCTCTTGGACAACAATGATACCTTTAATCCTTTTCTGCAGTAAGTGGCACTTCTTTCCTTCGCATGTGTGGAGGTATTTCGCCCTAAATTGAGCCAAAAACAACTCGACTTCTTTTCCTTCTTGCTTTGTTGAATGAGATAGCTCTTCTTGTGACCATCGCTCTCCTTTTCTATCCTTCTTGTGCTTGATCGAATTGTGTCTTAATGGAGGTCAAGTCCTCTCTATATATAGTGGACTATCCATCAAAATAGGCCGACTTGTGCCATGGGGAAGCAGATTCGCCATCCTCGAAGCATCCTTTTCTCCTTTTGAAGGCCGACATGAGGGAGAGCTTGTGATAAGGTCTTGGAGGGTTTGTGACACAATTAACTTTTCTTTTTACAATGTATAATATGCCCAAATGGGTCTTGAAACTTTGACATTGACTCAATAGACTTTGTGACATGATGACCAACCCTAAAGGCTCACAATGAGAGCCTTAATTATAAAATAAAATCCCTTGATCTTGAAACCCATGATTCAAGCATTACAAAAATAAATTTATTTTTATTCTTTACTTCAATTACATAAAATCATAATTACACACATCATTATGAAGACCAAACTTAGTTACATATTTCAACACTCCCTTTTAGCTAGGGAGGTATTGATAAGGTACTTGGACATTCTCAAGCTGAAGAATTCTCATAAGAAGAGTCCTATTGGTAACCCATTTGTATAGCATCATATCATCCAACATTGTCACATAGGAAGGTCTTGACTAACAACTCTATCTCTCCACAAGAATAGAGCTCAATGTTGGCGAGACCAATGATGTATAGACACCCTCATCATTGTCACTCTTGGAGCATACTCTACGCGGGTTCTCAGAGTGTGTTCCACCCCATCAAAAGGTAATCTTCCTCTCGTTGAAGCAAGGTCCTTACCATTGAAGAAGATCATCGAAGAAGCATCAAGAAGTCATCATCAATAAGGACATCACCATCGAAGGATTTAAAGTGATCTTCCTCTTTGTAAGGTCAAGGATCATTCTTGAAGAGAACTATCTTCATCAAGGCAAAGCTCTCTATTAAGTATTAACTATATAATCATCAAAGTTCAAGGTGGCATCAAGTGGAATAAACATCTTCTCAAGTAAGTATATTTATGTTTGAATCTGTCAAACTGGCTTTCTACAAGGAAAGCAACAAATTGGTTGGGGCTTCAAACTATCTTGCATGGTAGAAGAGGACAAATTTGATTCTCATTGAAAATGAGGTTATGGATCATGTCAAAGGATCTATCACCAAACCAACGAAAGAAGATGCTCAAGCACTTGCAAAGTTTATGAAAGGGGAAGTGAGGGCTCTAAGGATTCTCATGGAATCCATCAAGGATCCCCTCATTCCATATGTATCTAAACTCGACACCTCAAAAGAAATATATGACAAATTGGTAGATTTGTTCTCTGAAGCACTACAAGAGAAGTTATCTCTCTAAGACAAGAACTCTACAAGCTAAGGATATCAAAAGAAGAAGGAATAGCCTCATACTTTGAGGATATTTGAGATGATAAGGGATCAGCTTCAAGATCTGAGAGAAGAAATGTCTGACAAGGAGATGACCACTGTAGTGCTAAATGCACTGCTAGAGGAATGGGATAACTTTACTTAAAGTATTTATGGGAAGAAAGAAGCTACTCGATTCCATAATCTATGATCACTATGCAAGGTTGAAGAAACGAAGCTGAAGGCTTAAACTGATGTGGGATCAAGTGAGCAAAATCAAGCATATGCTGCTATGACAAGGAGAAGATGAAAATTTGGGAAATTTGGTCCTCATAAAAAGAAAAGAAACATGGCTAAGGTTCAATGCTATGGATGTCAAGAATATCGGCATTGTAAAAGAGATTGTCCTAAGCTGAAGAAGGACAATAACAAGAGAGGTAGAGAAGAAGCCCATATCACTGAAGAAGTGGAGGAAGCTGAAAAGAAGTCCAAGAAAGAGGAAGTAAGAGATCTCTACTATGATTGAGATAGTCTTCCTCACCCGGTTTTTTTCAAGTTCATGTTTTCAAGTTTTTCTGTTGTAAGATATGGCTATCATGATTCACTAAGGAAAATGATAGGATGCATCATGGAATTATAGAAGCATTAAAAGCAATAGCTCGTGATCATAGCGAAAAATAACTGAAATAGAAGTCTATGTTAGTGACCTTGGAAGGATATAGCTGTTGGTAACCTCATTAGAAGCATAAGTGGTACTTATGGGAAAAATAATAGGTCATCTAGTACAAGAGCTCATCATACATTAGTCAAAAGTAAACATCTGCTGGATGAGGATACTCAAGATCCTCTATTGGAATCTTCATCGGAAGGTTCACCAATCAAAAGGAAGCAAGTGTTTCATCAAGAGTTCCAACTTGTGGGAATTCATAGTATGATGACAAAAGAGGTAAAGCAGATCAAGGGATTGAAGTTCTTTCAATCGAGGAAGTTGTTGAAGGATGTCTGGATGACATAAAGGAAAATGAGGTATGTATGCGTGTTTTAATATTTTAGAGTCATGTCATATGATTGCACATAACATGGACAAATACTCTATCTCGAGAGCATGATCAAAAGAAAGGATCTCTTTCTTTGAAAGGATGCAGGAAGGCATGTGTCACACATTGTCTAGATGAAATCAACATAATATATTCTCATATGATATATGAGGTGGTTGACAAATTGAAGGAACTATGACTGGAAATGTGTGAAAGGAAGAGATCATGAAACATGCAACTATGGAAAAGGCAATCAACATCGAAGGATTGAGAGATTTGACTAGTATATCTCCATGAAAGATATGAAGACTCGGATGAAGTTAGAAAAAGAAAGAGAGGCTTGACAATATATATTTTTTGGAGATGTGTCGATGTATATGCAGGACGCTGAGGCGAACTAGAAGATGTCATGGTGAAAGATAGTCACAAAGGTAATTTTGATTTAATGATTCATTTCTTATTTTTTAATAATATTTGGATAGGCTTATGTAGGGCTGCCAATGGAAGATTAATGGATATCTTCCACCCATGATATCCATGTATTAGGATGAAAGATCCTTAAAGAAACATGGCATGAAGCCCGACCAGATATGAACTGATGGATCACTTTTCGATGAGAGGAATAATGACATGACTGACTCATGGATGAAAGTGATGGATGGTCTATGCCCTACGAAGAAATCCCAAAACATGAAGACACCTAAATAAAGAAAAGAAGTTCATGACATCGTGAGGAGGAGTTTTTCAAGTAGTTGGTTGTACCATCATCTCCACTTAAGGAGCTGCTGTAGGTCCCTAGCCTGGAAAACAAGTTTCTAACTTGGTAGAAACTTGGAGGCAAATTCCTAATCCAAGAGGGAGCTTAGGTACATTCCTTCTGTAGGAATGAGTACATTCCTTCATTGGAATAGATATATCCTCCCTAATCAAGAGGGAGAGAAAGACACATCATTCTTGTCTTCACTTGGGAAGACAAAATGGAGGATTGGGTAAACATCTAGCATCCGATACTCTTTGAGGATGAGTTGGGGCATCCAAGATAAGAGTAATTGTAGAGGATCAATATTCTTTGAGGACTAGGAATCCATGATAAGAATAGTCTTGGTGAAACATACTCTGTGAGAACCCGGGTGGAGTCTGTTCCGAGAGACAATGATGAGGATGTCTATACACAATTGGTCTCGCCAGTATTGTGCTCTGATCTTGTGGAGAGATAGAGCAGTTAGTCAAGGCCTTGCTATGTGACAAAGTTGATTGATATGATGTTATAAATATGGGTTACCAATATGACTCTTATTATGAGAATTCTTTAGATTGAGAATGTCCAAGTACCTTATATGGATTATGAATACCTCCCTAGTTAAGAGAGACTGTTGAAAGGTGTAACTAGGTTCAGTCTTCATAATGACATGTGTAATTGATGTAAAGAAGAAAATAAAATTATTTTTGTAATGCTTGTCTCATGGGTTTTGTGAGCAAGGAATTTTATTTTTAGTTAAGGCGCCCATTGTGAGCCTTTAGGGTTAGTCATCAAGTCATAAAGCTCATTGAGTCAATGTTAAAGTTTGAAGACCTTTGTTGGGCATGTTACATATGTAAATGAGTCATTAAGAAACCCTCCAAGACCAAGCTCAAGCACCGCCTTCTAGTCGACCTAAAGATGTTTCTAGTAGGACATGTCAGCCTAGGCACCTATTCAAGTCGACTTATTTTGGATGGGCAACCATTATAAATAGGGCAACTCTACCTCATCTAAGAGAAAAAATTTCGGTGAAGGTTTGAAGTAAGAAAGAAGGCGAGAATCTCAAGAAGGAAGTCTCATCTCCATGTGAAGAATAAAGGAAGATATACGAGCTATTTCGGATCTGTGTTAGTGCTGATAACCATCACACTTGCGAGGAGACGTATCATCTATTATAGGGAATCCAAGAGAAGAATAGTCTTGGTGAAACATACTCTGAGAGAACCTGGGTGGAGAATGTTTCGAGAGAGACAATAATGAGGGTGTCTATACACCATTGGTCTCACTAGCATTGTGCTCTGATCTTGTGGAGAGAGAGAGAGCGGTTAGACAAGGCTTTGCTACGTGACAATGCTGGTTGATATGATGTTATACAGATGGGTTACCAATCTGACTCTGATTATGATAATTCTTCAGATTGAGTATGTCCAAGTACCTTATATGGATTATGAATACCTCCCTAGTTAAGAGAGAGTGTTGAAAGGTGTAACTAGGTTCAGTCTTCACAATGACATGTGTAATTATGATTTTATGTAATTGATGTAAAGAAGAAAATAAAATTATTTTTGTAATGCTTGTCTCATGGGTTTCATGAGCAAGGAATTTTGTTTTTAATTAAGACTCCCATTGTGAGCCTTTAGGGTTAGTCATCAATTCATAAAACTCATTGAGTCAATGTCAAAGTTTGAAGACCCAAGCTCAAGCACCTCTTTCAAGTCGACCTAAAGATGTTTCTAGTAGGACATGTCAGCCTAGGCACCTATTCAAATCCACTTATTTTGGATGGGTAGACCACTATAAATAGGGCAGCTCGGCCTCATTCGAGAGACATAATTTCGATGAAGGTCTGAAGTAAGAAAGAAGGTGAAAATATCAAGAAGTTAGCCTCATCTCCAAGCGAAGATAAAATTAAGATAAAATTCCTTTTGTTTTTCTACAACATTACTTTCCTCATGCCTGAAGTTTCTTGATCTTTTGGGAGGTCGACCATTTCTATATTGAGTAGCGGGAGAATTCATTTTTCCTTTATTATTGAACCTTTTGTTCCTTTGCTTTACATGGCCTTTGTTGTTGTTGTCATCATCCCTTGGAGAGTTCTTCTTGTGAGGACACTCTCTAGCATAGTGGTTGAACCTGTTACAATTGAAACACCTTTCTTTTCTTCCTTCTTTGAATCTCTTGTTGAACCCTCGACCCTGTCTCTTTGGACCAACATTATTTTTCTTCTTTGCATGAGTGGAGTAAGTAGTGGGTTCATTTCCATTTGAAGGCTTGTCTCTCTCCGTCATCCTTGTCTCCTTTTGAGTGCATCTAGTCAATAATTCATTGAAACTAGGAATGTTGTCATTGTTGAAAATGGTGATGTTAAATGTAGTACAGGGTAAGTTCCTTAGACAGAACACCAAAGTACACCGTTCACAAATAGATCACAGATCAATACACTAGTATTCTTGATGTGGTTAAAACTCTCAAAGAGGGAAACAATGCATGGCTTGAGCCAACGCGGCCACCTCAGGCAATTTATTAACAAAAGAATGAAAATTTACATAAGCTTCTTTCATGAACAATTACCCTACAAATGACCCTTCATGCTCTTTAAATAGAGATCATGGATCAATCGGGTGTTAAGCCACGAATCAAGTGTTGGTAATACCGAGGAGAGAATGAATCATCGGATCACTTCATGTCTAGAACATATCGTCACCGTCGGATTGTAAGTTACAAAAGTACATAGTAAAGAAACACACTTTACCTAACTCTACACAAGACCAAGTTATACTTAACTATTTCCTATGTGTTGGAATAACCTAACATTAAACACATCCCATGCTCTTGAAAGACCTCCAAGTGCAATGAGAGTGAGCTCCCTATCAGTAATAACTTCTCCAATAGATAAAATGTCATTCTTGATTTGTGTGATCATCATGAAGTAGGATTGGATGGACTCCCCTTTATCCATCTTGATGTTCTTCAACTTGATTTTGAGAAAGAGGATGTTATTTGCATTGTTCACTTTGAAAGATCCCAACCAGCTTGTCATATATTTCCTTAAAAGTTCCCAAATCAAAAATAAGGCAAAGAAATACTTTTGAATAGAATCAACCAAAATTTTCTTTGCTTTGACCTCACCTTTTCCATACTTCGTCTTAGTAGCAACTCGTGCATTTGAAGGAGGCTCCACCACTTTTCTCTGCACATAGTCCAATACTTCATCCCCTCCAAAGTCATTTTCCATGCATGATAGTCAGATTTGTCATTGAGTTTGTCCTCAATGTTGAAGTAAAATGAAAAAGCCATTGGAACTTTGTCCAATAACCTTTCTTGGTGATTGCTTTGTCTTCCCCTGGGCTCTGATACAATTTTAATTTTAGTTAACAATTACTTCAATGTTCCTTTAGTAGCCCAATGACAATTTCATTTTAGTTTTCTAATGGCAATCACATTAACCATAAATTACATCGACAGTCACTGTAGATAGAACATAAAATAAAATGCAGAAGACAAGCCAAGACGAGAGGACACTAGATTTGGCGGATGTCAGGGAAACACCCCAATGTGGGGAAAACCCTTTGATCAATTGTTCTTATTCCTATATCAAATGTTCAACAAAGAGAGACAATGCAAAAGTCAACGTTGACTTGCCGTATCAAAGTCAAAACAACCCTATCAAATTTGCAGTCAACTACAACCAAACTCAGCGCTAACTAGAAAGTTAAAGATGGTCAATGCAATTGTCAAGCAATCCTCTTGAAGCTTGGTCAAATCCAGTCAAATTCGAACGGATAATGTGGTAAAATTCAGCGCAAAACAATCTTGAAAACTGTGGTCAAACTTGGTCAACTTTGCGGTCAACCTTGTGGTCAACCCTGCAGTTAGCCCTATGGTCAAAGTCCCCATAAATTCTCGATCCCTATGCCAAACTGTGCGACTTGCCAAAAATGAAGATTTCCCACAAAAAGCGTAGTCAAAGGATGAGTCAAATTGCTTGGTCAACGTTGGTCAAACTTCTGCAACAGTCTTGAAATTCGGAACTGCAATTTGCCCAAAAAATTCATCCTTCTGCGATGTGTGAGAGAGAGAAGATCTGCCCAATAGACGAACCAATCAGAGAAGGAGAGAGAAGAAATATATGTGATGATGATGCCAAATGAGGTGAGAGGGCACTTGTATATTTATACATGTCATTGAGGGCAAAGAGTCACGTTTGTTGACTTTGTTGCCTACACCTACCTACAATTAGCGAGAAAAGCCTTTAACCCCACAAGGTGTGGTTGGTGGCAAGGAACTAAGAGAAGGGGCTACCACCTATTCCCAATTCTCTTCGTTTAAGCTATCTCCTAGGTTAGCTATGGGGCGTTGTCCCTAAAGCAAAACTAAGTTAAAGATGTGAGGTTTTTAGGAGAATGTTAAAGTGGGATGGATTAGCTAATAAAGATTTATAAGCAAATATGATATGAGCAATAACCATCAACAATCATCAATATGTAAGATAAACATAAGCATATGAACAACTAGTGCCTTCAAAATATTGCTCTAGAATGAAATTATTTTTGCTTAAATGAAATGAAATGCTTTCAAGTTGAAAAGCAAAAGTAGTCTTGAAAATGAAACAAAAAACTGTTAGCGCAAGATATAAGGATGCCTCTAAGATATATGAACCATTGACAAATCAAAACATGCAAAGGTATCTTGCTTAAATAAAAAAACAATTAGTAATATACTTGAAGAATGTAAATGCGATGATTCTAGTCAATGTCTATCAAAAGTAACTTGCCTTCAAGCATTAAACAAGCTTATAAGCAAACTTGAAATAAATATTCAAGATGAGACTAGTGCCTTCAAGGAAGCAAATAGCTTGCCCAAAATGAGATTAAGATACAAGTGATGGAGAATTTAGATGTTAGACCAAGATAATGACATGAAATTAAAATAACAACCGAAATTAAATAGTACTTGAAAATGAAACAAGATACATCAATCATTCATGAGCATAGTGGCCATGAAAATGGAGTTGCAATAGTAAACAATATTCTAAGTACTAGAGAATTAAATTGTTGCAAAATTAAAGAGATGACAGTACTTGCGTCAAAAGTGCTTCTTGAAATGGGAAATGGTATTTACATGTGAAACTTTAAACCATAAAGAGAGCAAAAACTTGAGAATTTACAAGTAAAGTAAAATGTGACGTAAAATGCTCTTGGTTTATTTTATTGGTTAGACTCTAAAATCAAGGTAGCAATTGAACTCTAATCCTCAAACCTCACCCTCGCCCAAAGATTGAGATCTCACAGTGAGGACTCAATAGAGGTAGAGGGTCTTTAAAAGTCTATTCAACCAACTTAAATTGGAGGTAAGTTTTAGCGATGCTTGAGGTATGTAAGATTTCTAAAATTAAATGAACAAAATGAAAGAGCTAAACTTCAACTTGAAATATATTTGCTTGTCATGAAATAAAATGTTGTTTTGTAAATTAGAATTTGCCCAAATATTTGATGCATGTAAAGTGTACTCAATGGTGAAGCATAAGTAAACTTAGAACAACATTCAAGCCAAATAAAATCAAGTTAAAGTTGCTTGCATGTAAAAAATTGAATTTGCTATGAAAGTAAATGAACTTAAAACTTGTAGCAAATCAAATGAAATGGCATGCAAAATGAGTGTGATGCATGGTTGTGTTTATTGGCCAATTAGATGAGATGAATGCAAATGAAAGAGATCAAGAAATCAAACCACAAGTCCTCTTCCAAAAGGTGGAGAGATAGGGATACCAATGGGTAAAACCCATGCTCCCAAAATCAGAAATTTTATTAGTTGTTACAAGAGGAAAAGGGGCCCATGAAGCCTCCTCCAAAACCCATGGAAAGTCTTCACAATTGAGCTTTAAGCCATAGACCTTTCTTTGTTGAATCTTTTTTGCATTTTGACGCCCAAAAAAGTCTCAACAACATTCAGATTGTATAGGAGGAGAAGAGAAGCTAAGCCTCTTCAATGCCCACGACCAAGAGAGAGAGAGAGAGAGAGCAGCCCAAGATAAACTTGGCCTTGCCCAAGAGGAACTCAACCTAGAGATAGAATAGTCTCGAAATTAGAGCCTCAAGGTCCTGCATGGAAACTTGTAAGCAGTTTGGGGATGAATCCCACAAATTGCTACAAGAAAACAAGTTAGAAATGGGCTACAAAACAGCACAAGTATTAGTTAAATAAATTACAAAATATTTTACAAATTAATCTACAAAAGGCTAAGCCAAAAAGTACGAGTAAACTCTCCTCTTTGACTAGCCATGGTTTAGCTCTTTGAAATAGCAAGATATAAATAAATAAAGCACGATATTTGAAGAGTAAATTTTTAATTGATTTTGATGCAATAAATAAGAGCCTAAAATTTCAAGAAACCCCTGCAAGATAAATTGAAATTGATGAGACTTTGGAATTTAACACATGCCGGTTCTCCTTGAATATTTCAAGAGTGGATTGGTTCCTCTGAGAACTTCCCCTCACGTTTAAAACTTGACCAAAGAAAGATTCTTCTACAAAACTTCACCAAAACCAATTAAATCCACATGAAATTAAATAAATGCAATGGAGAGAATTTCTAGAGATATATTTGACATCACTAAAATATTTCTCTTCCTAAAGTAATTAAACAATGCTTATGCTAATATGTGATAGCTGCATATCAACATAACTCCAAAGCATGAAGAAAATGGAAGTAAATAGAAACATAATAACAAAGCTCTTAAGAATTTACCATATGCAAGGAGAATAACACCTCACAAGTAACCCCAAAGTCCGTTGTATTATATTGCAAATGCGTGTACAATCCAACAACGTGTCCTCAAGCCCAATATCTCATATTACATGATTTCCAATGAGAGCCCAAGGCTCAATTATATAAGAGAAAAGGAGCAAATCCCAATGAAAGATCAAATGACAAATGGAGAAGGGAGATAATTGCAATGCAAAAACGAATTTGTACAAGTGGCACAAGAACAGTCCAAGTGTAAAAGGTGTTCGAGATCACAGTTGTAGGTGTCTTAAACTGGCTGCACATTCCTCCTTTGCTGGCCTGTGCATATACCCTCACTGCTGCCAAGTGTATGAACGTTGGTGGAATGGGGAGACCACTCCTTAATCAACTGTTGTAAACTCTAGTGTATTCCAACGAATTTCCAATCAAAAACCATGTTGTGACACCATGCAATTTGAACCAACAAACTGCTGCGTTGACTATATAACTGGCTGATCTGCTGTGCGTATGGCAAAGGTGGGTAGCTGTGTGTATATCTGAAATCAAGGGATGCGTACAAGTGTATCGTGGAATACTCCACAAATATCTCAAGTAGATTCCAAACTCAATCTTCACACCTGCACTGATTTCCTTGCTGGCAGCGTAACATGTGAAACTTCAATTATAAATCTTTGATTTATGGCAGCGTGGATCCTTGTTTATGGCATGTGCATATTTATCTCCTTGTTGATTTATGCGTATTCAAAGGAATGAGTTGAAGTGGATCCCCTCAATTTCTTTTTGAACTTTTCACCTTAGATTTTAATAACATTTGATTTGAATTAAGTCAAAGTCATTTCAAACATTTGCTTGTACGTACTTTGTAACTTGTGGGCCATCTTATGCTAGTTGACGTGAAATTTTGACTGACTTGTTGTACCTTATGTGGTGGGCCCCCACATGGCTGCCACATTATCTCTTGCTTCTCCATGTGATTTTCATGTCAAAATTTGACTTATTTTGATTGTTGGAAAAATTTATAATTTTTCCAATTATTCATTTGTTTTAAATTTTTTCTCATTTTTGCCATTGTCATCAGGAAAATCAGCTTTTGAGTGACTAGAAGTCGTGTTTTGACCCCCAAAGTGGGTCCTAGGATAACGCTGGGTCTCTGAGGATGAATTTTGATTAGTCACACGTCCCAAAAAACCTATGGCACGCTTCCCGAGGAGAAATCCATCGAGAAAACTCAGTTTGTTGCCCAAACTTGACCCCTGCACTATTGTATGGCCTGTCTCAACTGCACGTGTGAACTGCAACCTACCTCTACTGTTGCACGTGAGCTGCAACCTCTTCTTAGACCAAGACGTGAGCTAGGACCTCTTCTTTGCTGTTTTGGCTTCCCTCTCTCTCCAACTTGACAATATGAAGCAAAGTTGCAGGGAGCAAACCCTCCCCCTCCCCCTCGAATCCACTCTTGAAATGCACTCCACTTGGAAGCACTAGGGGAGCGTGCTCTTGATTTGTTCTCATTTGGGAGCGAAATTCGGGAGTGCGCTCCTGCCAAGAAAAAATCTCCCTCCCCAGTTCTTTCGCAGGTGGTTAAGATTCAACCCTAGCAATGTTGACAATCAATGGTAATGTTAAATTCTTAAAGTAAAACAATGAAAATGGAAGATAAAGGAAATGTCACTTTTAAAACAATGAAAATGAAAGATAAAGGAAATGTCACTTTTACTTAAATTTTTAACATTAACATGAAATGACTCAGGATGTTTGAGAGTGGTTTTGACCTCATTGGATTTCATATGGAGAAACTAGGATTTTACATATCACTCAAAATCCAACATACTTCATGGTTTTCAACATTTCAAGGTTTAGGGGATTGCAATGTTTCCAATTGATTCTGTCATGCGTGAGGGTGCGAGATTGACATTTGATCAAAAGCATGAATCCCTTTAAGTACCTTGATGTTGGTGTCATTGATTGTTGAACTTTGTTGATGTTGGTGCTATTGCTTGTTGAACTCATCTACCATAGCCTTAACTAAAATGAACCCTTCACTCAAAGGAAAATAATTGGTTAGGCATGCTAAGATTTTTCTACCATATTATAAGGTCGAGGAGATGAACCCCTCACTCAAACCAAAATCATTGGTTAGGCATGTTAAAATTTTCAATTTCTACCATATTATAAGTTTGAGCAATCTAAATCTGAAGACTTTGAGCTAGATGATGTTTATGTAGCTCTTATTGATGGTCCCATTTCTAGTAGTGCTTAATCAATGATGAGTTTCATGAGTGATCATGTTGATCAATGATTTCTAGTTTTGATGTCTAGTTTTGCTATTGCTACTACTACTACTGAGGTTGCAGAGGAGACTAAGGAGTTCTTCGACTTTGAGCCATAGGGTGTTTATGTAGCTCATGTTGATGATCCCATGTCTACCAAAGGATTGATGTTATATGGTTTAATCCATGTTTTTATGCTTTTGATAACTAGTTCATCATTTTACATGCTTTTGTTGACATATATGCATCAAAATATATAAAAATATATATTATATAAAATTTACTCCAGATTTGCTTATGATCTGGAAACTTCTGAAAATGGTTGCTTCCCACTCCCACTTTCACTGCTGCTCTCTGCTTCCGCTTTTGTTGTCGCTCAGTGCTTTTGCCTCCAGTGTCGATCCTTACTTCCGCCTCCGCTTCCAAGTAGCTTAGATATGATTTCCTCTCTCTCTCTCTCTCCTTAGTCAAGTTGAGCCAACCTCTTGGAAAAAATCACTCTCTCAAGTGCTCATCCAATTAATGTCTCTTTCACCTCATCATTAGGCCAAATCCCTAACTCTAATCTCTTGAGTGATCAGTGGCTAGGATTAAATCCTAAGACCTCTAGAAATCAATGGTTGAGATTATATCATCCAAGTCACTTAAAATAAGTCAAATAAAGTAACTTACGTATCATTAGTCTTAAGTTTAATAGTTCTCAATAACTACTTATTGAACTTTTCCTAGGTTATGTTGGAAAATGAAATAGGGCAGCTATCAATTCAATTTCTCCTTAACCTTTATAATTGCTTGTGAACTTTATATATCTTTTTGTGTTTCTTTGTTAGATCTTCTCATAAAACAATTATCAAGAACAAAAATAGTAAAGACAAAGGACACAAAAATTAGGCTCCAAGCCAGGGCAAAACCCCTCCACGGGGAAACCCAAAAAATCTCCTTTTCTTTATAGAATCTGCTTCAAATGAGAAAAACAAGACCTAAAACCCGAGACCAAGTCTTTCTCCAAACACCAAGTTAGCCCCCTTCTGATTAGGTCAAAGATCAACCAAATCAACGAGGATCAATTCTGCTTCAACCAACTTTTAACTACAACTTTGGCCCCCATCTTCGACCTACAACATTGACCTGCAATTTGGTCTTGCAATTTTCAGCCTTCTAGAAGCTGTGGAAACCCTAACCTTCGCACATGTGAGAGAATAGAGCTCAAAAACAAACTTTCTTTCTTTTCTTGATTTCTCCTTGCTTTCTAGACCTCCTCTCTTGCTTTTTCCTTGTTCCCAATTTAGATCAAACTTCTTCTTTTGAGAGATCGAATTGGTGCTAAATGAGGTCGATGTTGCTTCTGTTTGGACATATCTGAGGGGTTCAAATACCCTCCTTTAGGCCGACTTCTTGCTGGTAGGGCCAACTTGTGCTAGGAGGCTTGTAGAACTTTCTAGACTCAAAATCAATATCTTTTACATGTTACAACTTCCCCAATAGGGTCTTATACAATTGACAAGGATTGTCTTGACTCAAGAAAAATATTCTTTTGACATGACAAACCCTAGTAGCATGAAGATCATGCTTGACCTAGAAGAGCATCAAAATGGAGCATGAAACCCATGCGTAAAAATATTATTTTTCTTTCTTTTTCTTGCAACATTAGATATACATAATGACATGAGTACAATTACAATAATGAAGACCGAAACTAGTTACCAGTGTTGCGGGGGAGCGCTCCCCCCCCCCTCGCTCTCGCTCACAATCTGCGCTTCGGTCGGGAGCGCGCTCCCGATAAAAAAATTTGTGCTCCCTGCCAATTTAGGGAGCAATATCGGGAGCGTCGCTCCCAGAGTGAATTTTTAACGCTCAGGAGTGATCGCTCCCGAACGTTAAAAATTTGCTCCAAGAGCGAATCGACCCCCACCGGAAGCGATCCGGGCAGAAAAAAGCCGCGGACGCAAATATTTTTTCCAATTTTTAAAAAAAAATTGTTTTAAAAGCCCAATGAGGCAAACAAACATTTCACTATTACTTGAATGAGAGCCAGAGCAAGGAGAGAAAAAGCAAAGGAGCGAGGAGAAGCGAGGAGCAATTACCGAGGAGCGAGGAGCAAGCTTGTAGAGAGGTAAGTAACTTAGTAATTTAGTTAGTTTAATTTAGTTAGGTAGTTTAATTTAGTTTATTAACCATA
>APFE030982761.1:377088-392211 GCA_000404065.3 Pinus taeda
GTGTCTGTTAGTGGTGCCATCTTTCTAACTGCACATGATTACTCAGACAAGTTCAGGACCGACATCAACATTGCAGAAGCATTACTTGAAACAATTGACCGTATTGGGCCATACAATGTCATCCAAGTCATCATTGATAATGTTCCTAATTGTAGGGCAGCGGGAGCAATTATTGAGGATAAATACCCCAACATATTTTGGTCTGGATGTTTGGTTCACACATTGAACCTTCTGATGCATGATGTTGTCAAGAACAAAAATGCACAATAGCAATGGATTGGTGATTTGTACAAGAAAGGCAAACAAATGATAAAATTTATTACAAATCATAGCAATACACATAGCCTTTTCCGCAGTCACTCAAGATTGGAGTTGTTGAAGATTGCGAGGACTAGATTTGGCAGCTATTACCTCACCTTCAGGCGCCTTTTGAAGATAAGAGAGTCATTGGCTAGCATGGTATCAAGTCCACATTGGCAAGTATTAAAAGAAAGGGCTACAAATGCAGCTGACAGGCAAGGTTTTGAAATGGTGGAGGAGGCCGCTCTTGATGGTCAGTTTTGGACAAGTGTGAGGCAAGTGTTGGATTTCACCAAGCCCATTTATCACATGATTCGGTTTGCAAATATAGACAAACCAATGATTGGCGAGGTGTATGAGCAGATGGATACCATGTTGGGGCAAATAAAAGATATATTTCGTAACAGAGATCCCGACTTGTACAAAATGATTCACAATTTTGTGTGTGTACGGTGGAATAAACTTAATCTTCCACTACATTGCTTGGCGTATATTCTTACGCCAAAATACTACTCTACATCTTGGTTGGGTCAACCTGCACCAGGGGGTGGGATTAGGACCAAACCCCATTTAGATCCAGAGGTAACTAGTGGATATTTGCAAGCATTAGAAAAGTTGATACCTAACATGGAGGAATGTGCAACTGTGCGCCTTGAAATAGGCAAATACTTCAGTGGCACTGGTTTGTATGGTAACTTCCATGCAATGGACGACAGAGATAGATTTGATACTCTCACATGGTGGGAAACATATGGCGGCTAGGGACTTTTGCCAAAATTGGCAAAAAAAGTTCTTTCACAGGTTGTAAATACTTCTTATGCAGAGAGGTGTTGGAGCACCTACAACTACATACATACTGTGAAAAGAAACAGACTCAATGAAAACCGAGCAGAAAGCTTGGTTTATGTGCATTACAACTTGAGGTTGTTCAGTCATTACGGTGATCGGGCTTATGAGGATCCCACATATAAAATTTGGGACAATCACCCAGAGGATGACAATTTGGAGGATGGCATTGTACATCTTGAAGAACTGGAAGAGGAACTTACAAGGGATGAAGATGAGGCAGCTGCAGTAGCCATGCCACCTCCACCTCCACCATCCAGTAGCAGTGCTCGAGGTCCGAGTCTTGTTCCTTTGCTGTCGCCACCTCCATCTACACCCTCATGTGGTGGTTCTAGTTCTGGTCATTGGTCTATGCGGGAGACTCCTAAAAGACCACCACGACCTGCTTATACTCCTGGAGACTCTCGTGGCAAGGGCCACATGTAGATTTACAGTTTACTTGTCTTTTTTAGTTTCTATTAGACTTTAGTTTTCATAACTGTTGAGTTTTGAGTCCTTGACTCTTGACTCTTGACTCTTTCATATCATAATGATATTTTTTGTAAACAATATTGAAGTTTGAAGTTGGGCCTTGGCAATTATAACTCATTGGTAATTACTAATGATTGTGAATTATGAATATGATGCTTCGTGAAAGTCTAAAGTTGTTTCATTTCATTTCATTATTCATGTTTCATTTTATAACATTTCATTTCATGTTAACAGTTAGAAGTTAGGACTTAGAAATATCTAAGATATACTTCTTGTAATGGTTAAACTTAGCTTACAAGTACAACTTTGGTGATCAATGATTATAAATGTTCTTGAATTTTCAATTTTGAAAGCTTGAAGTTGAAACTTTAAGATTGAATTTGATGAATCATGATTCATGAGACTCAATATGTTGCAGTTGTAATATGTATTTCAGTATTTTACTAACTTTTGGACATGGTTGATGACGATTATTATTTCTAGATGATTGATGTGATATGGTTCAGTGATCAATCTATGTTTTTTATGTCTAATTCATCATTCTACATGTTTTGTTGACATATATGTATCAAAAATTAAAAAATATAAAAAATATATATATTTTTAAAAAATCGCTCCCAGATTTGCTCCCAAACCGGGTGCTTTTAAAAATGGTCGCTCCCGCTCCCAAGTAACATTGCAAGTTACATTTTTCAACACTCCCTCTTAACTAGGGAAGGTAAAGTCGGCGTAAAGACAACAATAAGTCGGCTCAAAAGGTAGTGACATGAAGACTATAAAAGGACAGATCAACCTCATTTGTCAAGGCATCAATCAGATACAAGAAACTCGTCTAAGGAGCATAGAAAGCAATGAAGAAAAGAGAAGACAAAATCAAATAAGAGGAATCATCCTTTCAAGTTTGTTTCTAGGTTATTCTCTTCACACATGCAAGGCAATTAGAGCTTCATACAATTGCAGAAAGATCACAATCTGTAGTCAAGGTTTGGGCTCATTGTAACCTGATCTGGAGGTCGAATTGATGAAGAGAAGGGAAATCACCAAGCGAAGGGAATAAGAGATCATTCTGATCATAAGTCATCCACACGTGCAAGAAATGTTGCAGTCTAGTTGAGAATTGTAGACTTAGAGGGCCGAAGTTGCAGTCATCATCGCAGGCTTGACTTGGGTTCTCATTGTGAGGAGAAAATTCTACAAGGAAGAAATTGGACTTGGTCTTGGAGGTGTCTTTGACTCGAAGATTTTGTCAAGTGTTTAGGTCATGGAATTCGTCAATTGAAGATTCTATAAGAAGAAGATTTCTCGTTGGTTTTCCTCTCAGATTGGAGAGGTTTTGGCCTTGGCTGATCGCCTATATTTTGTGTCCTCTGTCTCATTGTTCTTTATGTTTTGATAATTGTTTGATGAAGAAAAACACAATAATAATAAAGTTAAAGAAGAATCTAAGTAAGAAAAGTAAAAATACATAACAAGCAATTATCATAGAAGAAAAATCACCTACACTTGTTGCCCCTAGATTTCTCAACATGGTATTAGAGCTAAGGTGACAAGTCAAGGAAGGGAAGCTCTAAGAAAGGACATTCAAGATTTGAAGGCAATAGAAGACCATTAAGGATTACATCATCATCTTGAAGGGAGTCACTAAGAAAGTCTCAAAAGACCTTACCCCTGCTCAAATAAAAGAGATCTTCAAATCGAAGTACCTGTGAAGTCTACTCGTCCAAAGAGAAGCAAGAAAATCATTGTCATCATCATCAAGGTTTCAAGGTTTGATCAAGTTTTGGATTCTCAACCTATGACCTCAAAATAATGAAGAAATTACAGTGAACTATATCTTTGTCATAAGAATATTTCTCAAACTATAAAGGAACCAATCTCTCTTCAAGGATAAGCAAAGTTTTGGGCTACAATATTAACTCTTCATAAAGAGAGTAAATCTCCCAACTATATGCATAAAGGATTAACTTTTGAAGAACATTATATCACTGTCTCAAGAAGTCGAAGGCATAGCTTAAATATTCAAAAGCAATCCGTGTCCTTTGGCAAGAAAAACGAATCTCTAGGCATTGAAGAAAAGGGTTACTTATATCGCCTCAAGAAGCAGGACCAATTTTTTGGGCATCGACGAACTCCTCAAGAAGTTCATTAAAAGTGGTATTCGTACGTCACTAAAAAGTTCAAGCACCAATCTTGTAACACGATCAGGCATTCAATGGGGTTGATAATCATTTTAAAATCAATTGATCTACAGATAGAACATGAATGCAACGAAAAGGATCGCTAATATGAAGTTCAGTTGCACAAAAGAACTATGAACACCAAGGTAGCAGAAAGGAGCTACAATCATTTCATGTGTTAAAGAAATGCATGAAGGAGTAGGTCACATCAAGAGAGCAGTAAAAGAACGTTTGAAAGATAGCAAAAAGGACAACATAGATACCTTTGGGAAGAAAACATGGCATCACAGGTAGGTATCCATAAGGTATGTATGATATTTTTGTTATTGTTAAGGGTTCATCATAAAATGTTATGGGGTTGAAGTTACGACTCTAGGGTTTGTATAGATGGCTCATAAGAAACCCTAGTATTTAGAAACCAGAATCTTACAGTTCTTGTTCCCTATGATTTGACTTCTAGGGTTTGTTAGGATTCTAGGGCATGAGAGAAACCCTAGTGTGTAGGATGACCACTTGCTTGCATAAAAACCCTAGAAGTATAACTTGACATCATGTTGTTATTGTATTTTGCTTGGGGTACTTGTTAATTAGTATTGCAGGCACAAGAAGTGAAAAATGGATGGGTTGATCCTTTGAGAGGCATGATGGAAGAAGGGAACTATACAGAGCCTTAGACTCTATTCACGATGTAGATGGATAGCAAGGAAAAATAAAAGATGAAAGACCTCTGCCATGGTTAAAGAATGATAGGATGCATCTTAGTAAGAAGGCATCATAATAAGCATACAATTGAAGCAAGAGCTCAAGTCATAGTTGAAGTAAAAATTTACATACTTGTAGCAGTAATCATAGGAAAAAGTAGCCCTTGGTGACCTCATTAGAAGCATAAATAACACTTATGGAAGAAGGAAGTCATTTGGTATATTTCTCACTGTACATCATTAGAAAGGAGCATTTGCAGGGCAAGGATGTTCAAGATCCTTCATAGGAATCTTCATTAGAAGGTCCATCTCTTGAAAGAAGAAAGTGTCTCGTTGAGAATACCACCTTGGATGGGATTCACTATTTGGAAGAATGATCTATGATGATAAGGGAATGCAGCATGGCAAAGATGATTGAAACACTCTCAATCAAGGACAGAAAACTGCCGAAGGAAGTCTAGATGATCAAAGAAGAAAAGAGGTATGTATGCATATGTTCAATGAGTCAAGTCATGTTGTTATATAGTTGCAAATAGTAAGGATGCATGCTCTATCTCATGAGCATGAGCAAGGGAAAAGGATCTCTTTCATTAAAGGGATGCATGAAGGCATGGGTCACATATTAACTAGATGAAATCAACATAATATGTCCTCATATGGAATTTGAGGTGGTTGACAAAAATTGAAGGAACTATGATTGGGAGTCCTTGGGAAGTAATATGCGAATAAAGAGAAAATAAGAGATTGTGAAAGATGCAACTATGGAGAAGGCAATCAACATCCAATGACTAGAAGAATTGACTACGATATCTGAATGGGAAAGATATGAAGACCTTGGAAAAGTTTGAAAAGAAAGAAGCCCTTGACTAATGAATATCTTAGATATGTGTCAATATGAATGCAGGATGTTGATGTTGCAACAAACAAATGTCATGATGAAGGGCCATCACAAAAGGTAATCTTTGATTTGACGTTCTTTTTTATTTTTGAATAATATATGGATGGACTAATACAAGGCTACCTAAGGAGAAGTGTGGATGTCATCTACAATTGATGCTCATGTGGAAGGATGGAAGATCCCAAAGGAGACATGATGTGAAAAAGGTAGCTGTATGAGCAAAATCCAGATATGGTCCAATGGATCACTCTCTGAGGAAAGGAAGGATGACATGACTGCCCTGATTCAAGAAGGAAAGTGATGGATGGTCGATGCCCTACATAGAAGTCCCAAAGATGAAGGCTCCATAATATTAAGAATGAAATTCATGACATCGAATGGAGGAACTATACAAACAGCTGAAGGTCCCATGATCTCGACCAATGAAGGAAGATTTGTTGCTAGAAACAGGTCCCTAGTTAATAGGGAGCTTCGAAGCAAGTTTCTAATTAATAAGAAACTTTGAAGCAAGTCCCTGATTTAGGAGGGAGCTTGGAAAATCCCCTGGTTAAGAGGGAGCTTGGGTACATTCCTTTTATAGGAATGGGTACATTCCTTTTATAGGAATGGGTACATTCCTTCATTGGAATGGGTATATCCTCCCTAGTTGAGAGGGAGAGGTAAACACATCATTCTTGTCTTCACTTGGGAAGAAAGAATGGAGGATTGGGTAAGCATCTAGCATCCGATAGTCTTTGAGGATGTGGTAGGGCATCCAAGATAAGAGTAGTCGTGGAGGACCAATATTCTTTGAGGACTAGGAGTCCAAAATAAGAATAGTACTAGAAGGACATATCCTGTGAATACCCAGGTGGCGTATGTTCCTTGAGAGACAATGATGAAGGTGTGTATAAATCATTATTCTCGCCAGCATTGTGCTTTGATCTTGTGGAGAGATAGAGTTGTTAGTCAAGGCCTTGCTATGTGACAATGCTGGATGATATGATGTTATATAGATGGGTTACCAATCCGACTCTTCTTATGAGAATTCTTGAGATTGATAATATAAATTTATTATTGGTGATCTTGAGGCATAGGTTTCATGCCCAAGGAAATTTATTTTAGGTCAAGGTCCCATTGTGAGCTCTTAGGTTTCTCATAAATGAACTGAGTCATTGTCAAGTATGTAAGACGCACTTGGGCATGTTACATATTGCATAGAAAATTTTATTTAAGTCACCCTCCAAGGTCAAGTCAAAAAGCAAGCTACAAGTCAACCTATCTAGAAGGTAAAGTCGGCCTAAGGACGACAACAAGTCAACTCAAAAGTCAGTGACTTGAAGACTATAAAATGAGAGCTCGACCTCATTTGTCAAGGCATCAATCAGATACAAGAAACTCATCCAAGGAGCACAAAAAGCAACGAATAAAAGAGAAGACAAAAGCGAATAAGAGGAAGCATCATTTCAAGTTTGTTTCTAGGTCATTCTCTTCACACATGCAAGGCAATTAGGGCTTCATACAATTTCAGAAAGTTCACAATCTACAATCAAGGTTTGGGCTTGGTATAACCTTATCTGGAGGTCGAATTGATGAAGAGAAGGGAGATCACCAAGTGAAGGGAATAAGAGATCATTCTAAACATAAGTCGTCCACACATGCAAGAATTGCAGTATTTGCAGTCCAGTCAAGAATTGCAAACTTAGAGGGCCGAAGTTGCAGTCATCATTGTAGGCTTGCCTTGGGTTCTCATTATGAGGAGAAAATTCTACAAGGAAGAAATTGGACTTGGTCTTGGAGGTGTCTTTGACTAGAAGACTTTGTCAAGGGTCTAGGTCTTTGAATTCATCAATTGAAGATTCTATAAGAAGAAGATTTCTCGTGGCTTTTCCTCTCAAATTAGAGAGGTTTTGGCCCTGGCTGATCACCTATATCTTGTGTCCTTTGTCTCATTATTCTTTATGTTTTGGTAATTGTTTGATGAATAAAAACACAATTATAATAAAGTGAAAGAAGAAGCTAAGTAAGAAAAGTAAAAATACATTACAAGCAATTATCATAGAAGAGAAATCACCTACACTTGCTGCCCCTAGATCTCTCAACAAAACTTGGTCTACAATTTGTATGCCAATTGAATCAATGTCCATTCACATCATATTACAATATTCTAGATTACTTGCACAACCAGTGGTATGTTGGAGCCAAAGCAAGTTGGATGACACTTGTTTCATCATTGGTTTGAATGCCTTCAATCAGAGCTACAACCAAATGTAAAACCCCTCCTAAAAGAACGAGAAATAATCCCCAAAATCCTTAGTTCATAAAGCTTTGTGGGAGAAATACAAATAACCTTTCGTACAAAAGAGTTTGCCTTAGAATAGCCCGTGTCCAATGAAAATAAGCTCATCAAGGGCACGCAGTCGTCTCAAAACCTGCCTTTTCAACCACCAAATAACCTTAAAACAATCTCAGAGACTGTGTTTGTATTCAATGAAGAGTAACTCCACAAATCTCAGATAAACCTCTACCTTCCTCAAGGATTTGCGTGACAATTTAGGACCTCCAAAACTTCAGATGATATTACAAAGATTTGCAAGTTAATCATAATTGAGCATAGATGTGTTGCCTTTTTATAGTGATTGTGGAAGCATCTAGGGGGTTGACTTGATTAGAAATGGAGGGAGAATTTTGAATTTCAAATTTTATTTTGAAATTTCAATTGGAGCCAATAGAGTTGAGGTTGACTTGATGTGAAGTTAAAAATCAACGTCTTCTTGGAGGCCAACATTAATTAGGAGCCAAAAAGTTCCTTTGACCATCTTTTTGAATGAGCTTGAGAGGATTAGGTTCATTGTTAATTTTTAGACCAAACGCAACTTGCCACATCATCTAGCTTTATGGGATTGTGACCACATGAAGGGGGCACCAACTTTGATTAGGCATATCTCTCAAATCGTGAGGAACCTTGTGACGAGCCACATACTATTGGAATCAACATGATGAGAACCGTCATCTTATGATAGTTTTACTTGCAATTTCACTGATTTGCTTAGCCAAAATCCTCATGAAACGCAGGGTACACTACAGGGGCTAGCTATTTTTTGGGACTTCTTATCCATTAGAGCTTCCAACTGATGCAATCTACAATGTATATTAAGAATGTTTGAAGACTGATGTTGGCATCAATGACAACACCACTCAACAATCTCCCCCTTGGTATTTTAGCTTCATGGCTTGGAAGACAAATGTTGACCTTATTCTTGCAAAAAATGATCTCTTGGGTATTGTGAAAGGCAAGGTCACTGGACCTTCAGACACTTAAGGAAAAAGAAAATATGAGAAGGATGACATCACAAGTATGAGCATCATTGTAGACTCTATCAAAGATCATTTGATTCCTTATATTGCAAGTCTTGAATCTTCAAAGCAGATTTATGATGCCCTCATTGGATTATACACTATAAAGAACATTGGTTAAGTAATGAGTTTGAAGAATGAGCTTCATGATGTTAGAATGACAAGAAATGACACCATAGCCTCATATTTCATGAAGATTTCTCAACTAAGAGATCAACTTCAAGCAATTGATGAAATCATTTTTGAAAGAGAACTAGTAACTACAATGCTTAATGGTTTACCCAACTCTTGGGACTCATTTCCATCAGGTATTTGTGCTAGAAACAAAGCTCCAAGGTTTGAAGAACTATAGACTACATGTACTCAAGAAGTCTAGGCTAATGTCAAAAGGAAAGATTCAGTTATCTGAAGAAGATGACTCTCAAGCATATGTAGCATGTTTCAAGAAGGCTGGAGGTAGAAAGAAGTTTGGTTTCCAAAGAAGAAATGAAGGATGAAGACCTGAAGGAAGAAGATATGCTCCTCAAGGAAATAGAGATATGTCAAAAGTCCAATGTTATCATTGTCACAAATTTGGTCACTATAGACACGATTGTCTTAAAAGATCAAATGATAGAAGGAGAAAGGGAAAGCAACATGCCACCACAACAGAGTTTGAAGAACTTCCAAAGAGACCCAAGAATGAAGATTTAGGTGACAAATATTTCTTTTATTTTTCTGCTCTTACAGGTTCTATTGCGGATAGCGATGATTTATGGCTAGTAGATAGTGGTGCCTCAAGACACATGACGAAAGATCATGACAATCTCACAAGTCTAATGGAAAGAAGATTATCTCAAAAGGTAGAACTTGGAGACAACAACAATTATACAGTAAAAGGCGTCGGGAATACATCCATTGAGCTAGAATTAGGTGAAAGGATTCATCTTAGCAAACTAGTTGGACTAGTTGGTTCCACCAATTTTGGTCTGGTTCTGATAACACTAATTATGACATTACAAAAGTGCAATAAACTATCTGAGTCTGTTTTCTCTTTCCTTTTTGCTTAGTATTATATTGTTGTAGTTACGCGAAACATTGTCATTGTATGAAAGGCACAAAGGCAACAATCCAAGGAATCGTAGTGAAAGAATCCGAGGGATTGTGAGAGGCATGAGGAAGGAGTTAAGGAATTATGACATGCAATTCTTGAAGAGGTAAATTGACATAAAGGAAACGATAAGTGCTTCAGTTTCAAGTATTTTATAATCATAGAGAATAAGAATACATATGAATATTGAATACTAGTTTGTGGATTATGGAGAGTTAATCATGTGGGCATTGCTGGCACATACAAAAGACTTGTAGATTGATTCAAGCATATCAAAGGCATAGACCATAGAGATGTAGGACATAAAGGGTTGTTGGCGTTGCAGACAAGAAAATCACATATAAATGCATGAGTGCAATATGCGGTAGGTTTGTAATAAAACACACAAAAGTTGTGTGAACAAGCAAGGAGGCCCCACATAGGGTGCATGGAGCATAAGATGGTGAAAAGTAGGCCAAATCAAAAAAGGATAGATACAGAGTGACAAAAACTAAAATACAACTCAAAATTGGGTGCAGTAAGGCCAAAATATGCTATTCACAACCATGTTCCAAACATGGTAAACTAAGGATGGATATGCATTAGTGCAAGCTGGGGTGGGTTTAGAGGTATGTTTATTGTGGAGTGTTGAAGCAAGAGCATGCCTCAAGAAACATAGGGCACACATCTTGAGAAACAATGTGCATGAACCTTGAAAATTGGTTCATAGACAATAGCAAAGATGTGAATAATAAATTTGTTTTTCAATTTTTGAAGTTTTTTTTCAGGCTAGAGTTGTTTTTTTTTTGTTTGTAAAAATTGGTTACGAGTAAGGAAGGTAGAAAATTCTATGTGGGATTGTTGGATAAGTGTTATAGAATGGGGATTGTGTGGAATCTGGATTCAAGCAATGTGTAGTGATGAATCATGACAACATAACATAGGGAACGTTATTTAATGTCTGTTTTTTAAGAAGTGGGGGCTTTATCAAAATTTGGTGCTCATAGTTTGTTTTAAATAGCCAGTCTATTATTACCATGATCTTGTCTAGTCATGATCTGGATTGGATCGTTGTATTGTTTATCATCCATCTTGATGCTTTCAGAGTAGAAAAAGTGGAGGAATTAGCTCACAAGACCATTATTACCAGTGGGACCCAGTTTTGGCACCTTTTGGAGCATTTCGAGGCATTGAACGATGTTTTTTGGGGGTAAAGCTTTGTTGCCTTAGCGCCACACTTTTTTTCGGATTCTACTTATAGGGACCTTTCCAACAGCGTAAGACTTGCCTTGGAGTTTGTATGCAAAAGTTTTGCCACTCAGAAGTTGACCATCTTGTTTTAACCACAATAATTTGAGAGGATGCCATGTTAGCCCGCATTACTCATGGAAAAGGGGCTAGCGATGAGATCATGATGAAGAAGACTCTAGAGGAGTCCATATTGTAACTTTAGTTAAGAGTTGAAGGAATCAAACCTAACCACTAGTAGGCTATTGGGATGTGTTATAACTAGGCCATTAGGAGGAAAATGGGTTCCATTCTTTTCGAGTGCATTTTGTTCCATAGACGAACAAAGTAGTCGAGAGGGATAGTGAGAGAGCACACAGAGAGGATTTGTGCATTGTAGTAACCCGCAGGCCATAGGCCTTACTTCTTTGTACTTGCATCCATTTTCTATTTAGAGAAATAGAGCAGAGCAACCTCACCTTCCAATTGGGTTTTCTCCTAAAAGGATTTCCCAGGATATATCTTGTGTTAATTGTGGTTTGTGAGTTTTTATTTCACTATTCTCTATTTTTTGCATAATTATAATTTTTGCATGCATACACAATCAACAATAATTTATGGATCCAGAAATCTAAAGAGAAATAAACCCTCATAGTGGAGATTTTGGACTTTTAAGTATAATTTTATTAGATTTGTTGTGATAGTTGTCCTGTGAATATCAATGACAGTGTACATATCAAGTCAAAAGTTTAATGGTGGTAGTTTTAGCTTGTGGACACAAATAATGATAACGATTTTTAGCATAAAAATTGATTAGGGGTTGCCCATTTTTTTTTAAATGCCCAATATATCTATTATCATGCTCTTGTCTAGTCAAAAGTTTAATAGTCATAATTTTAGTTCGTGGACACAAAGAATGATAGCCATTTTGAATATAAACACTGATTAGGGGTTGTCATGGGAAAATAATGAGAATCTGATGAGAAGGAACTAGAAGCATTGGCAAGCGTACTGATGTTGGAGCAAGAGACATTTGATGCTTAGAATTGTGAATTGTTCATGCTCATTAAATTCTTTATGATTTACGATATTTTATTGAAATTTTATGATGGTGAGGACTACTGCATAGTCTTGGAAGAAATTGCGAGAGATGCACAGAGTATTTAGATAAATGTAGATCTTTCATCCTTAATAAATATGTTTTCAATAATTTTGGAACAATGAGATTTCCGTTTGAAAAACTTTTTAAAACTCAAAGACATTAGAGATTAGTTACTAGCCAATGGTAGACAAGTAGATAAGGAAGACCTTGTGGTTATCATGTTGACATTTTTTTGGAACATTGAATGCCACATCAGAGTCTACCAATCCTACTTTTGAGCAATTGTGCAATAAACTGCTTTGGAAAGATAGGTGGTAGAAGCAATTTCATGGTGGCGTAGTCAAAGGAGCTACAATGAGTGTTGTTGCAGCCATGTTTTAGGGTAAGAGAACGTATGACAAACTGAAATATGGGAACAACTCTTCAAGTGAAAATAAGTTGGTGGGTAGATAAATTATTTTTATTGACGAAAAAATTGTTCATATGAGTAAAGTGCTTATAAAATGGTTGTGGGATGAGCAACACAAGAAAGGGCCACAATCTTGTAGGGCGGTCGAAAGATGTAGACAAATGTTGTTGGGCACAAAGACCAAGACTTGTATGCCTTTGTATCATCAAACGAAGGTGTGAAGGGTGGTAACTTTGATGCTTGGTGTATTGATATTTGGGTGATTTAAAGAAGCTTGTAGAGGAATGACCCAATGAATTTCTTGAACTCCAGGCTCATACTTGTTTCAAGATAAGTATTGCTGCCTCCAAGCTTATGTATGCCTAAATTTGATAAGCTTATTGAATAACTTTTGGACAGAGATCGAGTTACTAATATTGATACATGGTTAAGTGGCAAAATTTATATTTGTCCCTAAGACCATTTTTTAGGTGAATATTGTGCATAGAGTTCCACATAGATAAGCGAACATCGAGTTCCACAGTCCACTTCATTAGCCTGCAGAAAGAGTTTATCTACATGACCTTGATTAAAAATATCGTCATTTTTTCTTCTTCTAGTTGAGATAAAAGAACATGTATCTTGACAAGCTGCCATGTTGAGTGGAACTCAACAAGCTATTGGTGTTTATCACCTAGAAGTGCTTTTTACCAGGGAATAGGGCTAAGGAAAGATAACAACAGAAGGTTGAGACCCACTTCCATGTTGAGTTAGTGAAAGGGAAAAACCAGAAGAGATGTTTAAGGTACTTGAGTCTGTTGTTGAAAGGAATTCATGTGAAGGAACAGTTGTAGATAATGTGACAACCAACAACAATTTGCCTAAAATAAGAGACTACACAAGGAAGGCAAGCTTGGAATAAATTAGAGATCTCTAGATATTCCTTTACTAGAAGAGCTAGGTAGTCTGCTTTGATTTTAGGTGCCAAAGGTTGTTTAATTGTATATCCAATACAAATGTTGAAGAGAACCGTCGATAGCAATTAACATGCTTATATTTGTGAAAGCTGTCGAATATTCTGTTTCCAGTGTCTCCACCACTTGCTTGGTGGTTTAATGCCCAATTTAAAGAGGAAGCAGTTGGGTACAATCTATTTAACACCATTATGTCCACATCAAAGATGTCAGGATGGTTCTAACAAGAGGCTTCTCGTCAAGCAATAGTACTGGAGAACATCTGACTTGTGGTTATATAATAATCCTTCTTGAACACTCTATGCCTTCCATTTCAGAAAGTGTTTATTGGCTTCCCATGCCCTCCCAAATACTCTGCGAAACAAATGTACCTTGAAGTAGAGGTGATGATGAGGTCCTGCAGAGTCAACCTTGAGAAGTCTCAGCATAGAGATACATGTGATGAATGCAATTCCTGATATATGACAGTTACTAGATATCACACTCCTCCTAGGTTTTTAGGGATCCATTTCACACATATGGCTTGGACTTGAATATAGATGTTAAGAATACCCACACCTTCCCAGTCCCTTTGGGTACAACATGTGCTCCAAATGATTATGTGGAAGTGTTCCCAACCTTTGAAGTTGGCCCATACAAAAGACTTGAGAGACTTCCATAGCCTTTTGTATGCACCAAAGGATGGATCCTAACATGAAGAGTAATATAGATGCATGACTGCCAACAGTTTGGTTTGTTCCATGTCGCAGGAAACGTAGGGCAAGGAGGCGTTTCTGTATGGAAACGGATACAAAATGCTGAAACGCATGTAATACAGCCCTGAAACGCGTTTCAGGCCGTACTGCCACGTTTCACGAAACTGAAACGTGGCTAGTACGACCTGAAACGCATTTCAGGGCCGTACGGCTCATGTTTCAACTTTTTTACTTGTGTTTTTTTCTATTAATTAATTAATTTTTTTTTTTAATTTGTTTTCTAATTTATTTTTAGGTTATCCTAGTGACTTCTAGTTGCTTCTAGATGCCTGTCTAAAGTTATAAAAGTGAACTTTTTCCCTAGTGTTGATATGCAGTTCATGGTAAAAGTGATATTCTCCTTTATTTTTCATTTTCATCCTTTTAGTTAAATTTTTAACATTACCATGAAATGACTTGGGATGTTTGAGAGTGGTTTCACCCTCATTGGATTTCATATGGAGAAAATAGAATTTTAGATCTCACTCAAAATCCAGTAGACTTATCTGTTTTTCACGATTTCAGGATTGGGGGAATTGCAATGTTTCCATTGGATTTCATTATCTACTAGGGTATGGAACTTGTATTTAATCAAGAGAACCAAGCCCTCTATGCAGGGGAGACGCCCAATAATCAAGAGCATTTAGGGTACTCGGGTATGAAACTTGTATTTAATCAAGAGCACTAAGGTCGTTCGACTATGTAGGAGACTCCCAATCAAGCACGAGAAAAGAAATTAGAAATTTCTTGTGGCTGATTTTGGATATTTCTATTTTCATTATGTGATCATTCTTGAGTAAATGTGATGTAAATTTAGAGACTTATAGTTTATGCATTGACAATTGACAATTTTATCATAATGTAATAAATTAGAATGTATCATATATGCTTTATGATTGC
>APFE030982761.1:392375-407585 GCA_000404065.3 Pinus taeda
TTCGCATTTCCCCATTTCCAAAATTTAGGGAGGTCGTGTTTAGTATCGCTTCCCGTTTCGGAAACTCGTACCCGTTTCCCTGTTTCGTGCAACCTAGGGTCTGTTTTTAGAAGAATGCAACTACAGACATGGGTATGGTTATCCAATTATCGACTTTCTTTTCCACCTAAAAATAACCATGTCCTAGAATTCTCTAGGGAGGTGTAGACTGCAAAAGAAATTCCCAGAAATTTAAACTGGCCTGACTCAATCTAGGACCAACCCTGTTTCAAAAAACAATCTGGTGATACCTTAACACTTTGTATCATTGTGTCTTGGGCCATTGAATAATAGAGCTGAGGCATTACATAAAACTTCTAGTAGTGCATGGTATTTCCATTGATTTGCAACCTTTCTGAATGGTAAGAAAGGAGCTATCCACAAAATAAGCTGGAAAGATTTGGGTTCCTGGAAAAGAATGCTTTGAATAAGGCCCTGCCCTGCTCAACTCTCTGTGCTGTAGGATTTCTGAGTGCTTCAATGACCATCACTTACAAACTTGGTGCTGACAGACAACCTTGGGAAAGGGATTGAAGCAGTCTCACCTCTTCCAATCCAGTACAAAATAAATAGCTAATAAAGTACAATAATCTTAGCGTTACACACACTGAGAATAGCATTACACAATTTATTGTCAGTTTGGATTCTGAATTTAGATCTGGTCAAGTACTAAATGTTGGCAATCAAGCATGGACTTGTCAAAATAATTTTAAATAAATTTCAAAATATATAACTAAATTTTTTCTTATTGTTCAATATTCCTTTAATGTGCCAATCTCCCAGGGCATAATCCAGGGGATTTTAAAAAGACATTACACATGTAAACTGTTGCGGGTTTTTCACAATTTGGAGGAATTTAAAAATATGTTCTTTCTTGTTTATTCTTTGTTGAACTAGGGAAAATGATTTTAATCTTTAAGTCAAGGCTATAAGATATGGTTAGTTTACTGGGAAAGCTGAAGTGCTGTACTGAGCTTGACTTCTGGTTGTCTTATGATATCCATTCTTCCTTGACATGTGATGCTTTTAACACAGGATCGTACTGGGCGAATAGTTTTCAAACTCTTTGGCAAAAATCCAAGCGAAATTCCTCAAGTTTTGCGTTCGCAGGTACCTCACTCCTAAGCGATAGATAGAGACAGTTGCTTGGCCTTGTATAATATTTGCGTCCATTCTAATTTAAAACCTGTGTTTCTAAGTTCCTTAACATCTCTTCAAAAGTTTAATATTATTTCAATCTATTCAAATCTCTCATTTTGAGGACATTTTGGATTTGTTGCAAATACTGGTTTCTTCGTTTCAAGTTAATTGTATTAGATCTCTTATGCAAAGCTGTGGTATGCATCAGATCCTAGATTGGCTTGCTCACAGCCCTTCAGATATAGAGAGCTATATCAGGCCTGGTTGTGTCATACTGACAATTTATTTATGCTTATCTGAGTCTCTGTGGGAGGAGGTATGCCATTTTATTTGCAATTTTCTGTTTAGCTTTTATGTATTAGTTGTGAATTTGTTTTGATCTTTTTCTTCCTTCACAGTTTGCTAGGGGCTTCAAAATTAGCTTAGAGAGGCTTCTTGGGGTCTCAAATAGTGATTTCTGGAAGACAGGATGGATATTTGCCCAACTGGATCATCAAATTGCATTCATTTATAATGGTAATGCTTAATTTTATTGCCATTCTGTAGGTGGAAAACTGTAGAACACTATATCACTCTTGCTTGAATGTTGATCCAATTCTATTTTCGAAAATCTTTGTACTTCCTACTAGAGAGTGCTTGCATGGGCAGAAGTAATCCTTATAGTTTCTTTGTATAGAGAGCCAGATTGAAAAGGGAGAAGTTGATTCCTTTTTGCTTATATACTTCATCTTGCTTAAGTGAACTGTCTGCTACTAACTTATAAATTGTTGAATATTTTATGAACACTGAAGAACTCTTTTGGTAGTTGTTTTGGATGTGTTCTTTCCCTTGAGCTCGGTTTTACTTTTTAGTATATCTCACCAATTCATTGAACTAATGTGTTCCTGCTGTTTCGTTCAGGTCAGGTTTTGTTGGACATATCCTCCAATTTTGCTAATGCTCCACTACTTTTAAGTGTTACGCCCATAGCTGTTCCTGCTGGCGAGAAAGCACATATTGTGGTTAAAGGCCATAATCTTACCAGTTCAACCTCAAGGTATTGCATCTCACTTTCATGACCCTATGTTGATATATTCTTTCACTTGGTTGGGGAGATCTGAAGAAATGCACCTTATTTTATGCAGCATTTTATTGAGACCATAGTTACAAGATACAATGGTTGTTGAAATTTCTAAGGTTGACACATTAGAAATCCCTACTGCATTATCTAGTTCATTTTTTCCTACTTGTTCTTTTCATTAACAAGTTATTTATAAAAATAAATACCGAAAATAAACACAAATACAACCTTAACTCATATACAAATCAGCAGCTGAAATAACTTAGACAAACACACAAGGGACACTGTTATTTTTGGACAATCGTTCCTGGAAAAACCCAATGCAGGAAAACCGGTGCAGCAGATATGAGGGTTTTATTATTATGCAATTTCTGAATACAACTATTGTGCCAGAAATGGCTCACCCAACAGAGAATGCCCTTGGCAGTGCCTCTTCTCGAAGACAAATATTCTGGCTAATCAATGACCGATGAACAATCCCACAACAACAATGGCAACTCCTTAGCTGGACAGCTAAAGCTGCTCCAAGCTTCTCTACTACTCCGCGTCACTCTGAAGGGGTTGTGTCACCCTAAAGGGGCTGCATCACCCTTCCCGACTCACCAACATTCAGTCTGCCCCACGAAAATTTTGTCAGCGCTGCCTCTTGGCCCATTGTCAGTGCTAGTAGCCTCTGCGCAGCTATTGAAGCCTCTGCGTCAGCCCTCAAACCCTCTATGTCACCCCACACTGGCCTCCTTAGCCTCTACGTAGCTCCCATCTACCTCTGCGTAGCACCCAACTGCCTTTGCGTTGCACCTAGCTGCCTCTGCGTCGCACCCAACTGCCTCTGTGGCAGCCTCTTCAAGCTCTGCGCTGTCTCTCTGGTGCTATCTCTACCTCTTTGCTATGTATTCTCGGCCTCGTGCCGAACTGCCCCTCGCTGCAACAAATCACTAGCTCAATTCTCTCAACCAAACCCTGCTCCAGAAAATTGAGCTGACTGATCAGTTTTGTGTATCTCCAACTTACCCTCAATCCTTCTCTTATACTTTTCTTGTTGAGTCTTCAACGGCCGAGATTAAGTCCCTAATCAATGGCTAAAATTGAATTTGGCTTGATCCATGTCATTTAGAACATTCTCACCCAGTTTTATATTAATACCCATTAATATTTTAATTTCCTAAGTTTAGACTTAGGAACCCTATAAAAAATATTAATTATTTTAATATCTCTCCAACCGAGTGGAATTTCCGCAAATCATTTCTGGGTCTTGGAGATCTTTTGTGCCTTAGCCTCTCGACCAATTTTCATTTTTAGAGCACATCCGATGCTACCACAAATCAACATTCTCTCTTAGCGATGAATGTGCTCTAGTAATGTTTCACCATGGAAACATCACACTGATCCTTCGCACCAATACTTGTTCTGATGCTTGGCTTGCTGCCTCACATCAACTGCATTGTTGCTTCTTGTATTGTTGCCCATCACACTACCACTATCACTGCTCCATCTGTATTCAGCGCCCTCTTAATATGCTGCCCCAACACTAGACACCGTTATTTTTGGACAATTGTCCCCGGAAAGGCCCAATGCGGGAAAACCAGTGTAACAAATATGAGGGTTTTATTATTATGTAGTTTTTGAATACAACTAGGGTGCTAGAAATGGCTCACCCAATAGAGAATGCCCTCGGCAATAGTACCTCTCCTCGGAGATAGATATTCCCGCTGATCAATCACCAGATGAACGATCCCACAACAACAATGGCAACTCCTTAGTTGGACAACAAAAGTTGCTCCAAGCTTCTCTGCTGCTCTATGTCACTCTGAAGGGGCTAGTCATCCCTGGCCCACCAACACTCAATTTGCCCCACAAAAATTCTCCCAGCGCCGCCTCTTGGCCCACCGTCGGCTCTGCTAGCCTCTGCGCGGCTACTGAAGCCTCTGCGCCACCCACGCTGACCTCCTCAGCCTCTGCGTCAGCCTGTCCAGGCTCTGCGCTCTCTCTGGCACTATCTCTGCCTCTCTGCTATGTATTCTCGACCTCGTGCCAATCTGCCCCTCGTTGCAATAGATCACTATCTCGATTCTCTCAGCAAAACCCCGCTCCAGAAAATCGAACTAACTGATCAATTTTGTGTATCTCCAATTGACCCTCAAGCCTCCTCTTATACTTTTCGTGTTGAGTCTTCAACGGCTGAGATTAAGTCCCTAATCAACGGCTAAGATTGAATTTGGTTTGATCCATGTCATTTAGAACATTCTTACCTAGTTCTATGATCCATGTCATTTAGAACATTCTCACCCAGTTTTATATTAATACCCATTAATATTTTAATTTTCCTAAGTTTAGACATAGGAACCCCATTAAAAATATTAAAAATATTAAAAATATTAATAATTTTAATATCTCTCCAACCAAGTGGAATTTCCCCAAACCATTTATGGGTCTTGGAGATCTTATGTGTCTTAGCCTTTCCACCAATTTTCATGGCTAGAGCACATCCGATGCTACCACAAATCAACAGCGGTATCTGGGCCAGTGTTAGTAAAATATGGTTGTATCTTACAAATCATATAGTAAAGCCTTTTTTTATTATGTAAAAAATCCCTCAATAGTGTAATTTTCTCACCTTTTCTCTCCTGTGACTTGCCCCACTCCAGAGATACTCTAGATTTACACTCTGCTTCTCTACTCCAGATTTAAATTTTTCCTGTCTCCCTTTTATGGATTTTTTTTTGCAGTTTTTTTTGAATTTTTAAATATCTGTATCTAGAAGAATTGGCAACTGGGCTGGGCTTTTACTGACGGAGTCATGTAACATGGGGTTGATTCCAACTGCTACCACTATAACCTCTAGGTGAACCTATACATGCCTCCATGTATGCCCACACGATAAATCAGAGGATTTGAACCTTGAACCTCAAACTTGTACAACGTCTTCATATCACGGTGATCGCCAATCGAACGGCACCCCTGGGGGCTTTTTTCATTGAAAAAGTTGCATTGTTTCTGCCGTTGTTTACAACTCACAGTGCCTTGTCCATTTTCGTCCTTGAATTTCATGCTTGATTTTTGTTTACAGTGACTTACACTGCCTTGTCTCTTTTTGTCTCTGGATTTTGTGCTTGATTTCTGCTCACAGTTTTTCACAGTGACTTTTCTACTATGTGAGTGGATTAGTGTTTTCTGATTCTTCTGCCATAGTATTCTTAGCTGAGTATAGACTTTGAATAATGTGTCAATCATAGTTATTTGAACATGGACATGATATGATATGAGAGAAAAACCATATTTGGAAAAATGAAAAAAGGCCAAATATGGGAGTATACTTCTCTTATGTATGAGAAACATGCAATATTTTCATAATTTTAGAATACAATATATATTACACGCACACACACATTGCTTCTAATGGAAACCAAAGGGATGCTTCCCCACATTCGTGGTAAACCTGTTGGTGTAGGGTAGGCTATTTCACTTAGCCCAGGGGATTGGAACTGGGAACCTGCTGGCATTGAAATAGACAAATATCCAACACCATTGGCGACAAGTAGTTGAGCATGCATATATGTATATGTATATACATATGTATATGTTTATGTATGTATGTATAGATTGAAAACCTCACAGGGAAACCCAAGGGATGCTTCCCCACATTCGTGGATGGGATTCCTAGTAAACCTTTTGGTGTAGACTTTTTTTTTTTTTGTTCTTCTTCCCTTGGAAAAAGTCGTAATTTCTATTAATGATGAGAAATTACATTCTGTAGATGTCGTAGCATATGCATATTGAGGCTGGTTGGCCTTACTATTTATTTGTCAAAACAACAACAAAAAACTGGATTCTCCACGCAAGGAGTTCATTTGAAAGTCTCAAAATTGTACCGTCACTTATTAGTTATAGCTATAAATTGTCAAAACTTGTCTCTATGGAAAGAGTTCTTGTAGGACCATATGTTCAGAAATTAAATCAGCATACATAATACTAGAAAGAACAAAAATATAAAACAGAGTGCTTATATCTCCTGTGGCATATGAAGATCTATGAACGGTCTGTGATAAAATTGATGGAAGGTTCCATCAATTTCTTCTTGAATTAACTAGTCCTCTTCCTGTCGATACGCTGCCTCCTTTGATAGGAAGTCTGTCCTTGTGTTGCGCTTCCTGAAAATGTGATGACAGACAAAATTATCAAAGGATGATATAAGTCTATGAGCCTCAGCCAAAATGTACCTCAATGAGAATGCAGAGCAATGAGATGTTCTATTTAACCAATTGCAAACTAGTTTAGAATCCCCAAACAGTTGGAGATGAGTGCAATGTTTTTCAAGAGCAAAGTGGAGGAGATGTTTGGCGGTGGCTAGCTCAGCCTCAGCATAGTTGTTTGTGACTCTTCCCAGATTCATTTGGATTTTGAAGCAGTGGGATTCACTCAGGAAAAGAATGCCCCCCCTCCCCCTCTCCACAACCCTCCTCTTGGGCTGATCCATCAAAATAGGCCCAAGGGATTGTTTTATCAATATGCTTAGGTTGAATGCCCCTTGGGGGAGGTTGAGATTCTTCCTCAGGTAATAGGTCAAAATCCGCTATAACTCTGGTTGTAATTGAGAGCTAGTGGGGATCCTTGCAGTTAAAAATGGCTCGGTTCCTAGCTGTCCAGAAGGCCCAGCACATTAGTAACGGAAAATTCTTGTCCTTTCCCCTGTGTCCGCTAATCTAGTTATTCCAAGCCTCATATAAGGTTCTCCCTCCCCAGCCTTGAAGTGAGGGGTAATGTGCAAGGATGATGTTCCATTCATCTGTGATGATAGGGCAGTCCAGGAAAAGGTTCTCAGTACTTTCCTCGTTGCTTCTGCATAGGTGACACCAAAAGGGTCTGTGGAAGGATCGCTTCATCAGATTTAGACCTGTCGAGATTTTGTTGAAGAGAATGGACCACATGAGTAAACGCGTTCTGGGGGCCGCTTTTAGTTTCCAGAGAGCTTTCCACCAAGGCTCTATATGCTCTGGTTTTGCAAAGTCCATGAGCTTCAGATACCCATCCTTAGGCGAATATTTTCCATTTTTTGCATGAGCCCACACAATTTCATCCTCTCCTTCTGATATCTGAATATGTGCTTGGGTAAGAGCCTATGTAAAGTCATGCCAAGCCTGATGCCATTGTGCCGGAAGGTGAATGTCCAGGGCCGATTTCCAGGGCTACTGAAAGAGAGAAGTGTTTATAGGGTCAGCAATATGACTGAGATGAGTATAGCCTTGATCAGCTAAAAGACCAATCACTTCAGCTGGAAGCCTGTGAGCATTTTTGCAACCAATCCAGGGATCAACACCGATACGAACTGCATTCCCCTCATGAATCCTCCATGTTAGACCTTCTTGAATGAGGGGGATAGAGTTTAACACCGCCTTCCATATGATGGAGATATTGCTGCTGTTCCGATGGTCCAATTGGATCCAATCCATCAAATTTGTAGGGGAGATATACTTAGCATAGGTGACCTTTGTCCAGAGACTTTGGGACGTAATTAGCTGCCAACCCAGTTTTGTAACGAGTGCTTTGGCGAAGATGTCCAGCTTTTTAATGCCCCAACCCCCCCATTTCTTGGGTCTTGCAATAGTATCCCATTTTACCCGGGCAAAGAGACTTTCCTGTTTGTTACCTTTCCATAGAAATTTGTTGCAAATGTTTTGTAACCTAGCAAGAATTCCCCTAGGGATCCATGCCAATGTCATCCAGTACATAAGGGTCGCTTCCAAAACTGCTTTAATGAGGATAAGCCTGCCCGCTCGAGAGAGTTATCTATGGTACCATATGTTCAAACATTTTTCAACCTTTGAGATGAGCCAAGTCCAATCTGCTATTTTGTAGCCCTGGGGCTTCAACCTGAAGCCTAGATATTTCAGCCTATCCTCCAGAGAGTGGAGGGTAAATGGAAACCAGCGTAAAGCAAATTGCACTTCAGTCTGGGAGCAACTAGTTGCTGTCAGAGTGGACTTGTGAACATTGATAACCATACTTGTTGTCTTCTGAAAGAGATCAAAAACATTTTGTAGGGCAGTTGTGTCTCCAATACTTCCATTCAAGAAAATGAGGACATCGTCCACAAACAACAAGTGGGTTAAGAAATAGTTGTCCTTGATCTTGATTCCCACTATTCTGCCCCTTCTGTGCTCAACACTTATAATTCTACTTAGGCCTTCCATGATGACGAAAAGTAGGGGAGAGAGAGGGCATCCCTGCCTTAGTCCCCTCTCAGTTGAGAAGAACGGAGTGGGGGCACCATTTAGAAGAACACTGTATGAGACATTGGTAATACAGCTCATGATCCATTTGATATATGTAAAAGGAAAACCCAAATGAGTAAGCAGCAATCGAATGTATAGCCAATTTGCCCTATCAAAAGCCTTAGATAAATCCACTTTTAGGATCATGCCTTTCAGGTTCCTTAAGTGCATTGAGTGAAGTAGTCCTTGTGCAGTTCCAGTGGCTTCATGAATTTGGCGATGCTGTAGGAACGCAAATTGCTTTAGGGAGATATGTGCCGAGAGGATGGGTTTGAGCCTATTTGCAATGATTTTGGCCATTATTTTGTAAAGGCAGTTGCACAGAGAGATGGGGCAGAAGTCATTAAAGGATGAGGGCTTGTCGGACTTGGGAATGAGAGCTATGAACGTAGACTTGATTGCCGGAGACGTCCTCCCAGAGATTCGGCAGTCCTCCACCACCTTAAGCAGGTCATGCCCCAGAATGTGGAAGAAAGCGAGGTAGAATTCTATGGTCCATCCATCAGGGCCTAGGCTCTTGTCTTTTTGGAAACCCTTGATGGTGGCTTCGAGTTCCCACATAGTTACCTCCTTGGTAAGCTCCTCCGCTTCCTCCAACTCTACAAACTGAGGAAAGAGTTCTGCTATACGCATGATCTCCAGAATGTTGGCTTCTTCAGGGACCGAATAAATGCTTTTGTAATGTGAAATGGCTAAGGATGCCAACTCTCTGGATGTTTTAACCACTTGTCCTTGATCTTTCTGGAGTTCCCAAATAGTGTTAATAGTCTTTCGTCCATTTGCAAACTTATTGTAAAACTTTGTGTTTTCGTCTCCTTCCTGTAGCCAAATTTCTCTGCTCCTGAATCGCCAGCTTTCCTCTCTGTGTTTAAGAATTTGGGATCTTCTTTTGATGAGGAGAGCACTGTGCTCTTTTTGCTCCAGTGAGGTGATAGTGCCTCCAGAATTTTCTTCAATAGCTGAGATGGCCTGTTCCACTTGTCTTAAGTTAATGTCATCCTGTTCCCTCTTCTTGTGCGCCCACTCTCTGGAGATGCCCTTAAGTTCCTTAAGATTGTGGAAAAAGCCTCTGGCAGGGTCTTCCTCCTTTGAGATCTGGTGGGATTGCCAGAAGTCAGTGATCAGCTTGATGTAGGAGGAGTCCTTGAGCCAAGTTGAATTGAATTTGTATGGTTGTTTTTCCAAGTGTGATGGATTTTGGCAGATGGGATGTCGATCCAGTGGTGATCCTCTAGCATATGCACAATAACATCAGATAGCAGATCTATCTGAGATATATGGCCCCAAGATTCCATGAAGCCCAAGGAGAAGTTTAGATCCCCCCCAAGGATAATATTGTCTGCCTGTAAGAGAGAGTTGCTGAATAGCCTTCTCCAAAATGTCTCCCTGTTTTGGCAGGGGCCATAGACATTTATAACCCTGATTTCAGCCTCCAAGTCCTTGGAAAAGGTGTCAGCTCCTAAGAAACCTCCTTCGCCCCAGATGTTCCTTAGGTCAATTGCCCTGTTCCGGAAACCAATTGCGACCCCTCCCAGATTGCCCAGAGGCATCCACAGCATGGAAGTTCCAGCTCAACATCCATGATTGCAGTAAGGGTATGATCATGTTAGTCATACATAGGGTTTCTTGTAAGAATATCACATCGACCATCTCAGTCAGAAAAAGTCGTTTCAGGGCTAATTTTTTCTCAGGGCTAGCCATCCCTCGACAATTGAAAGATAAAAGCTTCATGGAGGGGGAAGGGGGTGGATGTCCTTTGCTCTAAGAACCCTTTCGTTGGTCTTGTGTTTGCCCTGGACAACCTCTTCTCTAGCTTGAACAATCGCTTTGTTGAGGTTGGAGGGTCTGCCCTTCGATGGTTTGGGGGTAATAAGGGGAAAATCCACATCTAGGTTGACTGCATCCGACTCTCTCTTTGGTTTTGGAACGGGTGGAGTATCGCGAGGCAGAATTAACCAAGGGGGAGGGAGGTGGATGTGAAGGGATCGGGGTAGAGGAGAGGGAGTAGGAGGTGAAAATAGGAAGAAGCACCGGGAGGGAGCAGGACATATAGGATTGTCCTGCCAGAGGGGGAAGCGGGGGGATCCTAGGGCTTGGGAAAGGGGCAGAGGGGAGAGGGGGAGGGGAGACCAACGACTGGTGGTGCAAATGAGAAGAGAGAGATGATGAGATGCAGAGGCATTAGAAAAAAAATTTGTTACACGAGAACCGCTCCCTAGAGGTGGGAAACCCGTTCCAGTGGTTTCCGCGCTCCCGGAAGCTTTGGAACTGTATGGGAACGTTCCCTTTTTTGTGGGAGCTGCAATGGGAGCTTGGGAAGGTTACGAGAGCTTTGAAGACTATTTTTTTTGGAGTTTCTGCGTTCCCTGGGGTTGGGGAATACAAAGCATGTAGACAAATATGTTGAACTGCTCACAAAACATGAGGCTTTGTTGAAACCTTCGCGTGAAGAAAGGCAAAAGACATCCTTATAATTGAGAAACTGGAGCAATCTCTTGATGGGTTAAGGAAGCGTGTGACACCTCAATATAAGGGTGATATCGGGATGTCATGCTGATGAGTATTTATTTTTTTGTTTATGTGTATGTATCGCAGAAGATTGTGTGCATATTGTATGTGGCAATCAATGCTTAACCATTAGAGTCGCTTTACTTTTTCTCATAAGGATAACTAGAGAAACATAGGTAAAATTGTTCCTTTGTATTTTTAAGGCAAATTGTTTCAAATACTGGTCATGTCAGAGCACTGATATGAACTTGACATTTTTAATATTTTTTATATATATAAAAGGGAGAGACACCTAGAGAAATATATTTTATATATAAGAGAGATTATATATTTAAATTGATTTTAATATTTGAATATTTTGATTTAATATTAATTTTGATTATTATATAATTATATATTTTTTATATTTTTTATTTTTTTATTTTTTTATTATATAATATTATTGTTCCCAATTAGTCATTTCCTGTAAATTTTGGGGAAACCTCTAGCCGTCCGTGACACCCGTACCCAAGTTCCCAAGGTTCCCACGTTCCAGAAACTCATGCAACATAGGAAAAAAGAGACATCCCCGATGAGAAGACATCACCCTTGGTAGCCCTGGAGTGTGTTAGAGAGGAGGGAGGCCGAATGGTAGATTTGCCTCGCCTCTTCTATGTTGGTGCAGGAGGTGCTTCAATCTTATCCAAAATCTTGATTTGTTCTGCCGTCTGGGTCTCGGTTATAGGAGGAGGAGGCTGTTTTGCAGGTGGAGCCTGTTCCAGATCTTGAGAGTCCTGTTTGAGCTTCTTTAGGAGGGGGCTTGCCTTATTCAAACTTGATGACACCTTCTGCAGCGGTAGGGAATGCCTTCATAGTCAAGAAACTATTTGCGCGAGAAGGATCTCCATTGTATAGTGATATATTCATGTAGACCTCCTTTGGTGTCCAAATGAACAAGAATTCTTGCATATGCTATCATGCCCGTGGTCTAACAGGATTTATCGCACTCCATGTATGTGCCTAGGGAATTCCCAATCTTGCGGAAAATGTCCTCGAACCAATATTGCAGAGGCAAGCCAGGAAGCCTAATCCAGACAGGGCCAACTCCAATTTGCTCAGTCTTGGGGTCGAAAAGAGGCGTCCAACGCTTAAGGAGCATTGGAGCATGTTCAAAGTGCCAAAAATATGAGAGGACCCAACTCGTATGGTCAGCCCTAGAAAAGCTTAACGCGAACCATCCTCGTACGAACGTCTGGACAAAGGGGATGTCCACCAGGTGCTGTCCCCAAATTTCCATCGCCCATGTCTTCAGCCGAGCTGCCGAATAGCTTCTTCCTCTGATTCTTCCTACCTGAACTCTGTCAGTATAATCCATCGTATCCCGCCACTGGATATCCTCTTCAAGCCGAAGGATGACGTCTGCAGCCCGAGACTTGAAACACCTTTGTTTCTTCAGGGGACGGGTTGGCGGGATGCTAGGGTTTGCAGAAACCCTCGCTGCTTCCGGATCTGCAGAGAAGGGGTTAGGGTTAGAGGGGAAATCGTGAATGGCCTCAAAAAGAGGGGGAACAAAGGAGAAACAACCCGAGGGAATAGTACGAGCGGAGGACGAGAGAGGCTCGACAAGCGGGGGGGCATCAAACGGGGCTTTTGATAGTGGTACAGACGAGAGGCCCGGCGACACAGAAGATGGACCCGCGGTATCAGGAGAAGGGATAATACAGTGCGAGAAAAAACCCAAGGTAACCGGGGACGACACAGAGAAAGGCAGCCAGGATGAGGTTTCTATCGACAGCCCAGAGGCAGTGTGAATAGGACCAAAGGACTGAGGAAAATCTACAAAATTACTAGAAAGACCTTCGTTGTAGTGTAACATACCTTCAAAAGCTGCATACGTGGAGTGCCAGATGGAGCCTTCCTCCAGTGGATCCTCCGAATAATCCACAGCGTCAATGTCCATGCCGACAGTTGCACTATGAAGTGGATAAATGCCTCGAAACTAGCTGGCCGGCAGAAAACCGACACTGACAACAATGGAAATGGTAACAGTGGAAACAAAAACCTCGGGCAGTAGGGTTTGGTGCGGGTGCTTGGAGAAGGTAATAGGAGGAAAACCGTCGGGGGAGAGGAAGGTGAGAGCGACCTGAGAGCGAAACCCTCCCCAAACAATTAACCTAAACAAAGTAAAAAACCCCCGTCCATAACAAGAGCTGAGGTAAAAGGGAGAAAGGTGGATCGGGTTCCGAGGTGCTGACGGGGGTCGCTGTAGGTCAGGTGGCTGACGGCTGCAGTAACCCGTACCCTTCTGCCATCCCATTCAGCCGATGTCCATTGCCGTTCCGTTTAGTGGACCACCATCGATCGCCAGAGCCTCCTCTCTTGTTCTCATCAACCCTCGTCAGGGTCTATCATCTATCTGAAATCAATACATTGCCTTCTAAAAAAGGGATATTTATATATTATAAATAGCAGAAAAAGAGCACTGATAAGAATACTCTTAGAAAAAGTTGCAATCCATGGCACCTGATTTCGTCCAATTTCGACCTTTTGGTGTAGACTATTTCGCTTAACCCAGGGGATTTGAACTGGGCACGCGCTGGCATGGAAATAGACAAATACTCAACAATATTGGCAACAACCAGTTGAGCATATATATATATATATATATATATTATCTATTGTATATATTTCTTATTTTGAAATTTTGAAAATTTTGTTTTTCATATATGTGAGATGTATACTCCAGTATTTGGTTTTTTCTAGATATGGCTCTTTTGGAAACAATGATTGAGACATGTTTCTTGTCTATACTTCGCTGAGAATATTATGACACAAGAGGACATGATAAGTATTCAATAGCATAGTTTTAAAAAACGGCCGTTTCGAAACGGAAACGGTCGAGTTGGTTCGTTCCATTGCCCTCCGGAGTGACTCGGTACAAAAAACGGCTCAGTTGGCCAAGTCAGCCATGACTTGGCCGAGTCATGGCTAAGTCGGCCAACTCGGCCGTTTCTCGTACCGACTCGGCCGAGTCACAAACACCGGCTTGTATCCCACTAAAATAGCAATTTAACATTATTTTAATGAAATTTTAAGGGGTTTGCTAATTGGTTTGGACTTCAAGGTGTTTTATGAATTAGCTAAATGTTATTTGGGGTCCATTGCCCCCTCCCAAACCCTATTTAACACACTCAAATGCTCTCTACTGTTGATATGCTATTCAAATTTCATGGTAATGTTAAATTCTTAAAGTAAAAGTGACATTCTCCTTAATCTTCATTTTCATCCTTTTACTTAAATTTTTAACATTACCATGAAATGACTCAGGATGTTTTGAGAGTGGTTCCGGCCTCATTGGATTTCATATGGAGAAAGTAGAATTTTAGATTTCATTCGAAATCCAGCAGACTTATCAGTTTTTCAGGATTTCAGGATTGGAGGATTGCAATGTTTCCATTGAATTTTGTCATGTATTAGGGTATGGAACTCATATTTAATCAAGAGCACCAATCCCTCTATGTACCTTGATGTTAGTGACATTGGTTGTCGAACTCCACTGGGATTCGCTCCCAAACCAGGAGCTTTTGAAAATGTCGCTCCCGCTCCCGTTTTCGCTCCTGCTCCCAAGTAACACAAAGAAGAGAAACCGTTTGGATCAAAAACGGTCAAATGATCTAGTTTATGTCCAATACAACCTCTGGCTCAAACGAAACCATTTGCTGAACAAAATACCTCATTCAGATCCCATTGTGTTGGAAGACATTGATCCAACATCAGATTGGGTAGTGGAGAGTCGTTCAGCAGAGTTTGATCCTGATAAGGTTCTTGATTTAGATTTAGATATCGAGACATCAGTTGAACTTGAACATGCTGTTCAGTTGAATGCAAATCCCAATCCACCAGCCTCAGTGTCACAACCAACAAGGACTCCAGTTGTAGGTGCTTCCTTTGCTCAGCCACGACAGAAGTGTAACCGCATATCTACTCTATCTCAACTTGCATCTGCTGCAGTTGCACAACTTGCTAGTGGTACCACTTTGGAGATGATGAGGAGGAGGAGGAGTCATGGGGCCCCCTATTTGACTCTGATGATGATCCAGAGATTGATCAACATGATCTTGGCTCCTCTGGCAGTAGCTACTAGCCAGTAGCTGTAGTACTAGTACTGGAGTCTGGTCACAATTTACTTTTGTTGTAGAGGCCATTTTTAGCCTC
>APFE030982766.1:0-16411 GCA_000404065.3 Pinus taeda
TTGGAGTATGTAGGATTAAATGCTTTTGAGAAAAGCAATAAGAGAAGATATCCAGCCAAATTGTAGTGGGAATTGATATCGATGCATTATAGACTTTTTCAGATGCAAGAGCAAGAGGATCATTATTTTGCAGTTCAGAAGAGTGAAGAGTTTAACATAAGTTGACGACTTCAAGTGCAGTAATGTGAGTCATAGAGTTCCTTCAGCTTTTTGTAAAAGCTTCGAAGGAGTTTGAATATGATTAAATGTGGCGACTCACCTCCTTTATTTACAGATGCTTGCATTATATGCATTACGCTTTGTTGTTCTTGTTTCCCAGATGGCGAGCTCTTTGTCTGAATGTAGGCTTTTCTGGGTCACTGTTTCCTTCTCCGACACACACTCCTTTCCACAACTCATTGAAGATGAGGGTGTGTTGTACCATCCGGGACCAGTCAGGATAGTTCTCCTTGCCAGTGAGAACTATTCCTATCATAGAGATGATTGAATGCATTCTGTAAAAGATTACTTCTGCTGATATAAAAATCTTTTGCTGATAGACTAATACTTCTGATGGAAAAAAATTTCTCTTATGAAAAAAAACTTTTGCTGCTATATAGTCAAATTTTCTGTTGCTATCCTTGGCATCTAAAAGTATGAGAAACTTCTGCTGCTATACCATTTATATAAATGAAACCATGTCAAACAACCTTTCAATCACCATGTCAAACAGCGTTTCAATCCCCAGCTTTTCAAACTGCACATTTAACATGTACCAAACTGAGCATTTAACATTCAACGATACCAGTTGTTAGAGGCATTCTCATAGCATACCATAGCACAACTGATTTCAAAAAAGGCATTTCTACCAGCTTTACTATTGTTGCTACTGTAACGATGTTGCGCAACTCCAATTCTCCTCCATAACAATTAGAATGCACCCAAAATCAAAATAATGTTATTAATAGGAATCGAATTGAGGTCGGCAGGAGGGTGATGATCACACAATATGAAGAAGCGTTTCATATACCAGCATATAAACAGCATATAAACCCACAGGACAACGTTTAATATTCAACAGCATATAAACAGTGACATATCATAGCATGTGCTTTTCTTCAAACAAACAAACTGCGCATAGGAACCAGCAACCATATGCATAAGGCAACAAACGGACTGTTCGAAAAGCGGTTTTTGACAGTGATCCGAACTGACATATCAGCTGGAGATTCTATTTAAGATCAGCTCCCGACAGTCGTGTGCAATACAATCGTTCGAAACTGTGTTGCAAAGTGCTTTTACTGGTTTTTATATTCCCGACCACAAACATTCACAACTTTATATAATGTTATATTTTATAATTGTCAGGCCAGCAAAGGCTTTAGTGTACAGCGTTCAGGCCAGCAAAGGCTTTAATGTACAACGTTTTTTTTTAATGCTGCATACCAGACATACATATCACACAACGTTTTTTTTTAATCCGCTCAATATATATATCAAACCAGAACATCGCTCATCTATCAAACAACGTTTTTAATACTAATATCAACAGTGTTTCATATCCGCTCAAATATCAAACAGCGTACAGATATCAATAGCGTTTCATATCCGCTCAAATATCAAACAACGTACAGATATTTTCAAATACCAAACAGCAGTGGAAAGAGCAGATACGGTACAAAACCTTCAGGCGTTCTTTGTCAGGCAGGTGTTTCCTTTCCTTCAGGCCTTCTTGTCAAGCAACGTTTCCTTTCCTTCAGGCGTTCTCCTTCAGGCAGTGGACAGAGGAGCAGAGGGCAAGCAGTGGACAGAGGAGTTACAAGGCAAGGTTAAAAAAAGAACCTGGGACCTGTGCTCTGATACCATGTCAGGCCAGGAGTAACTCCAGAAAACTGATTCGTTTATTCAATTAGCCAGCTATCTATTATATACATGAATGTGATCATTCAGTTCATCTTCTTGATGACTGTTCACATTCAATTCCCCCAATCACTGAGGATTAGGTGTCAACAGATTGATTTTCTTGTTCATCGAACAACAACAAATCATTGTGTAGCTTTGCTGGCATATTCCTCTTGTTAATGAGAATTTTTCTTCTTCCCAGGCAATGTTTGGTCAATTTACAATTATTTAATTGTTGGTTTTGTCTCTTACATAGAGTCTCTACACCTACTCATAACTTTGAATCTACCCTATCGAATCTGAAAATGACTGAAATAATAATCCTAATGCCCTCAGAATCCTATAATACAAATTGCATTATTGTTTTCCTTTTTATAAATAGATGTCAACTATATTTTAAAGATAAAGATAATTCTAGGCCAGGAATTCCCTCTCCTCTTGGCATCAAGGACAGAGCATAGGCTCTATTTGTGAACAAATAAAATGTGTTCAAGTTCTCTGATGTTAACAAGCCTTCAGAATTGTCTCTGTATATAACATTTTCTGTTTGTTTGTTTGTCCCCTTCTCTATTAGTTTACAGGAAAATTTTGTTCACGATGATGGGCTGCCATAGTTGGGCTTCATGCCCTGGCTATCTTGATGTACAGTTCTATATATACATGATTAAATGATATGAGTTTTACTTAACTGTTGCAGTTTGTAGCCACCGCAATTGAAATTTTTGTGTCCTGTTTATTTTTGGGGATGAGAAGATCATTAAATGATGCTAGTTTTACTTAACTGTTGCAGTTTGTAGCCACCTCAATTGGAATTTTTGTGTCCTGTTTTTTTTGGAGGTTGAGAAGATGATTAAATGATGCCAGTTTTACTCAACTGTTGCAGTTTGTAGCCACCTCAATTAAAATTTTTGTGTCCTGTTTTTTGTGGGGTTGAGAAGAGATTTGGGTTTAGGTATGGTTATTGGTCAGAAATGCATAGGAGGATGATTAAACTTCATTTGCTTAAGGATTTAGGTTATTCTCATATTTACAACAATAATATTGAGATGTGGTGTTGTTATTTTAGTGATCTATGTTTGGACATGGAACTAGGATTTTGAATATCTAAATTTAAATTTGAAGGTTTTTCCTACTCTACTTAATAATGAGTGCTCTCAAAAACCTATTATGAGATAAGACTGTCTAGTCATTTGATTTCTGTATTTATCTTTTTTCATATGCAACTTGATAATGAGTGCTCTCAATTTCTCAAGTGTCCCCTCAATGAATAAAATTATCAGTGGCTTTTTGACATTTAATAAAACTTATTATGAGGTAGATTGCCTCCTCATTTGAGACTGTTTGGTCATTTGATTTTTGTATTTAGCCATTTTCCTAAGCCTTTGGCCATTATCTCTTTTTGAAAGTTGGAATGGAATGTTATTATTGAATTCCCAAACATGGAAACAATGACCCCAAACAAATGGAGGAAATGGCGCAGACATAGAATTTTATGTGATGACACGATGCCCAACATGTGGACCTCCACGGTGGATAGGTGTTGTACCGGATCCATGCACTTTGACACACAGAATAACTTATAGAAATAGTTTGATCATAATTAATATTTTACAGAAAGACATATTCCATTGAAAATTTCTTTTCAACACACAGTTAGGTTGCCACAAGAAATCACTACTAGGTTGTAAGCCAAAATGTTTCTGTGACAAGAAAAAGATACAATCTAGTGTTGTAAGCCAAAATGTTTCTATGCCAAGAAAAAGATACAATCCATCCAAAATGCACATCATAATGTGGTTAGAACCAAAAACATATGACACCCCTATTCTTTATGGCCCTAAGAATCTTGAGTGCCAAAACTCCCCGAGTTACCTTCTTGAGCCAGGTAGGTTGGCCTACCACTCAAGCGCTGATTAGGAAATGATTGATTGTTGCCATATGATTGATTCCAATTTGCAGCTTCCAACCATGGAGGTATTGAGTACCCATACCTTCCATTTGCACTACTGACCCCTGCATTAAGTGGAGGTGTGTAATGAGCATACAGAGAATTGACACCAACTTTGGTAGGAACAAGGCAAGTGGGTAAACCCTCAGTTTGATAGTGGGGCACTTGAATGTTTATGAGATCTTGGAATAATGGTTTATTATCTGCAATGGTGTCCAATGAGTTTGAAATAATCCTGGTTTCATCAGCTATGCTTGTATCATTGATCATCCCTTGTTCCTTTTCAAGAATTTATTGTGCCTTTCATTTTTCCTTTTCTTATCTTGCCATTTGCTTTTATTGGTCCTTAACTTGCCTTGCTTTATCTCTTTTAATCCTTTCATCTGCTCGATGTTGTGCTGCAACAATCCTTGTTTCCTTCTTCTCCTTGACTAGATCCTTCTTTTTTTGTTTTAATTCTTGCATTTCAAATTTCTTTTTTTTCAGACTCAACTAACAGGTTTATATAGTCCTCTGAGGTGAGTAACTGTGAGCTTCGGCCCAGACGAAGACTACCCAGTGCACCTTGCTTTTTTTTCATTGATACTCTCTCTACTGGTAGCTTTAGGAACCGTCCAAGTGTCTTCTCCACCCCTCCCACCTGCATGTCATTACTTGGTACTTCCCTTTTAGTATCTGTTGGAACTGATTGAACTATATCATTATCTTCATTTTAATGCCTCATTATGTCCTTCATCTTCTTCCATTGATCTATTGTCCACAAAAAAATGAACAATTTCACTGTTCAATTCTGCTGGTTGTGAGGGCATGTTCATGCTTTCTTCATTGGTTGCTGAGACACTATGTGCATTCATATTGATCATTGCTTCTACTAGCCATGAAGGTGGGGTTACTTGGCTTGAAAATGTCAATTGGTCATTGTCAACTGCATGTTCAACAATATCATTAACAATATCAGCAACAGGAATTTCATGTTCTTGAGTTGGTAGAACGATCTCCATGTTACTGCGAATTTGTTCATTGTTATATTGTGTTTCACACATAGTTTCATCATCTTCAACATATAAGTGTCCTTGAGATAGGGAAATCATATTACTAGCTGCAACAACATCATCTTGGTCATCTACTTCTTGCACTTCAACACCTGTTTGGGCATTCCCTTCTTCCTGACCATCCACGTGAAACACTTGACTACAACCAGTATCATGCATAAGAGCATCATAGTTCAGTGGTCAAATTCCTGTCCTCCTAAAGCCAGCCTTGATATTTGATGGTGTCAAAGCCCTTTTAAAAGCTTTACTTGCAAGCTATGCTAGCTCAAACCTTTTCACCTTAACCCCTGGATTCTTTTCCATTCATGCAATGCACTCCGACCTGAAATAGTTCTTGAAAGGGCCAAACACACTAAAATCAAGGGGTTGCAGTCTGTGAGTGGTATGAGTGGGCAATGTCAACAGGTTGATGACTAAATTGTTTGCTTCCTCAATTGTTTGTACAACCATGTGGCTCCCATGGCCATCTAATATCAAAAGGTGTCTGTTATTAGGCGAGACGCCACGTGGTACCGATGCAGCAAAGTGAAAAAGCCAACTCAAAAACAGTTCTTTAGTCATCCATGCATGCACCTAGTTCACAGTTCTGTATATAGTTTTTCAGTTGATTTTTACCTTTGAATAGATAAAATCCTAGGATTGAAGTACCAACTGCATTGACACAACATAAAATAGTTATCCACTCCCTGCTCTTGGGCAAAACCTTTGGCACATTTCGGCTCCCTCTCTTAGTAATTACCCACATGCCACAATTCCTCCCTGCCCGTAAACATGTTTCATCACAGTTCCATATATGGTCTGCTCCATAAGAATGTTTATCATAAGAATTAGAAAGTGTATCATAGAACTTTTTCACAACTGCAGGGTGCAAATTTAATGCTCTGTCTCTGTCAAGGCCCTTAGCAGTACGCAATACAAGTTCTGGATGCCTTTTTTTAAACCCAAACCAACATGATTTACTAGCAAACCCATCTTTGAATGGGTTTGGCCTCCCTTGACAGATTTGAGCGATTGTTGATTTGAGTTGTATCAACTCTAGCCCATGTCCCTTGTTGGGCCATCTCTTTACACCACTCAACCACCTCGGCCTCCTCCTCCTCAGTCATAATTGTAAGAGGCCCTCTACGTTTTGTATGAGTCAGTCCATTTATCTAATAATGTATTGATGAGGGAGGAATACCATGTTTTTTTGCAGATGCCCGAACTGAGTATCCATTAAACTCTATGCCGTCAATTGCAACTAGCATTTGTTCTTTTGTCCATCCTCTTATAGCACTGATCTTTTTAGTTGAGCTTTCTCCTTGGACTGTTGTTGATGGTGGTTTTGTGGCTGATGGCGTGTTAACATCAGCTACTGTCACATGGTCATCCTCAACAATGTTCCCTCATGCATTGTTGGCATTGACATTAGCTGTCCTATCCTCATCAGACGATGTACATCGTAGCTGCGCACCCCTTGTCACTCTCCTGCCACTTCTCCTTGTACGAGTGGAGTAACTTCCTTTTTCCATAGATGCAACAAGCTGTAAAATTATTGCATGCATTTAGACATTAGAATATTTGTAAATTATGCTTTATTACTATTGCAAAAATACTTTTCCTTTATTACAGGAAATTATCAACATGTATGTTACAGGAAATCGAATTGCATTACTTCATAGTCTCTCATTGCAAATTACTTCGTAGTCTCTCAATTTCCTACTTTTTCATCAATTTAGCAACTTTTATATGGATTCAAGTAGGATTCTATGATAGTTGTTTCAAATATCATTTTCCATTTTTTTTGCTGTTTGGTATTGCCAAAAATGTCTTAGTACTGCAACTTCTCCATTGCAGTGCATGGCCACCATTCCAGGCATAAATTCTATGCTGGGAACAACTTGCAGCTGTGATCAGCCTTGGAATGGACTTATCAGTCATAAAAAGTTTTAGAAAATTGAACTGAAAAAATTAAGTATGTTGAAGGCATTCATTTTTTTTTAATTTTAAGGAATGGTTTTAACTTTTCTAAATAGTTGTATTTAGAACCTACACCATCCAGCTATTCTTTTAGCAGTTATGGCCAGACAGATCATGTAAGAACTCTGATAAATGAAACCAATGAAAACAAAACTGTAAGAATAATGACTTTCAATAGCTGTTTATGAAACCATCCAGGTACCATTTTAGCAGTTATGGCTAGACAGATCATGTAAGAACTCTGACAAATGAAAACAATGAAAAAAAAACTGTAAGAACAATGACTTTCAATCGTTGTTTGTGAAACCATTCAGGTATCCTTCTAGCAGTTATGGCCAGACAAATCATGTAAGAAATATGATAAATGAAAACAATGAAAACAGAACTGTAATAAGAATGAGTTGTAATTCATATAACTAACCTGGATATATTGGCAACTGTTTTGAAAGCATAAGATGCAACTTCAACAGTGGGTGGACTTCTTTTATAGTTTTTGGCACTTGAATTTAATTGGTGGACATGGATGCACATGGATTGCAATAGCTTCATTTTGAATGTGTGGTCTGGATCTAATTTGATGTGATCTAATGGTTGGGAATTGGTTATTTGTTGATCCATGTGCTTTCATTTATTTTAATGATAAATAGAGTGAGTTGGGTGTCATTTATTGCAGTTATTGGGTCTGGATGTCATTTATTGAACAAAATGGATTTAAATGTTATTGGGTTGGGTGTCATTTATTGAACATAGGGTGTTTAGTTGTTGAACAACACAACAGTTATGGCTGACATACATTCCCTTTTGTTATGTGCAGGTGACATACATTCCCTTTTGTTATGTGCAGGTAGGCATATTTATTTGTGATGCAAAACTGTAGTTCTTATGAGTGGGGGTTGAAGTGACTGCTGCTTTGTACTTCTGGAATAGAACATTTTGGAAGCCTTTATGGCTTTAGCTGTTTTCTAGTTGGGTCAATATGGTTTGCAGTCTTAAGTAGTAAAATACTATTTATGGATACTTGTGGGTCCAGTCAATGTATGGGGAAATTTTGGACATAAATTAATACTTCTTTATACTTAATGTTATTTATTTTTGTTTAAATATTGGTTTCAAAAGTCTCAATTTATGGTGGTTTGGTGGGACCAGTGCTATATCAATCACTGGTCCCTACACAACATTAGGAATCTCTCCCCTAAATCGCGTATCGATTGCCATTAAATCATCTGTACTCTATAGTAAGATACCTTATAGTTCAGTGTTGCAGTCGACTGTACGACATCAATGACGTGCGTTGACCAAAATACAATTTTGTAAAGTGAGTATACAGCCAACTCGAGACACGATATTGTAGAATACGAGCGTACATATGTTCAACACAGTGTAACCAGACGTGCATAAGATAAAGCTTATAGATTCTTAGATAACTGTTGCATGCATGTTGCAGTCACTATTCAATCAACATCTCCCTGCTAGCATTTCTTTAGATTGCAGCCATTGAGTAAAACGTATAATGGTGTATAATTAGCTATTGCCACAAAATGTGTAAAGAGAGACTGGCAGGATTTTTAAACTGAAAAATTGTATTTAGTTTTCATAATTAAACAAATAATAATTGATATATTAAATTTGAGTTATTTATTATATTTTTAATGTTTTAAAATTTTATATATTTTAATTTTTTTTTTTGTAATTTTTATGCTTATTTATGTCGATTTCTCAACATAACAAATATGGATAATTATTTGATCTTTTTACTTATTTACATATTTTCTTTGCAAAACATAAATAAAATTCTAGTTGCACAAAAAACTGGGTTGACAAGCATTGTACGAAGTAGTTGGGTTTGGCCTTAGTACAACAAGAACCAATAAAGATTAAACATAATGTTGAACCTAAGTTTCAATTCTTCAAATGGTGCATAATTGAAAGAAATAAGGAAAATTCTTAGCCTAAAAAAATATGGTCAAGAGATAGATCATGCTCCATAATTTAAAAGGGGAAACAATTTTCATCAGATAAAAATATGAGAAATTTTAAGTAATTTAGTTTATTATTATTATTATTGTCTATTTTTTAAATCACAACCAAACCATACATCAAATTCAAACCTCTTAGGAAGAAACACATGCTCATAACTATAAAACCTAATAACTTATATTATTTTTCTTAACGTGATATTTCTACTTTTAATATTTATATAAAAAGGTATATTGGTTTACCTTTCTCCTCGCACTCCACTCCCTTCATTCCTTTCATTTTCCATGTTTATTATCAGACCAGATGACCACGGGTTGAGGGTTTGGGTGGATGAGAAGCAATCACGAACACTTCACTGTCTCAAACATTTTAAATGGGTGGCTGTGCCATTTGTAAGACCATGCTACACATGAGATGCGCTCTCAACAAATCGACGCGATCGTCAGAAATATTTACCCACTAACCTCTGTGGGTAACTATAATTACCCACAAGCCTGTATGGGTAACAATAATTATTCACATGTTCTAAGTCATCGCTTCATGAATTATTAAACATAAGATCATATCATTAAAATTTATTATTTATTGATTGAAAATCACTTGATTAAATTTTTCCTTTACAACTAACGAAAGTTGAAATATTAAGTGACTTATCATAGTTATCCTAGCTAAAACTTAAGAGTTTATAAACATATGAGATGCTTCACTTTGTGAAAATCCAAGGATTACAGTGGATCCATTATTATTCTCTTTTTTAATTTGTCAAGAAATATATTAATTATATTACTGTCTTTTTGTAATTTGTCATGCAATATATTATTCCTTAAGGTGAAGTAAAGACATTAAATTAAAAATAATATTTAAAATTAAAAATAATAAAATTGTAATTGTGTTTTTATTTTTTATTTTTTACAAAAACAACTATTTAAAGATTGTGGGTGTTAAGATTTTGGGTAAATTTTTAAAGTTTTAAGGTAATAAGTGAATTTTTTAATATGGATTATATTGGTTTAAAGAGAAAATCAATGTATTTAATTATATATAAATTAGATATCTATAATTTTATTAGGTGTAATGGTTAAGAACATGTGCGACTTTCTAAGATATCACATGTTCAAATCTAAAGAGTGGTAGAGTATGTGCACTTTTGTAGGGGTTTGGTATTGGGTAACTCATAGTATTTGTAAATATTATAAAATAATTTCATTTGTTGTTGGGGTAACCCATGGTATTTGCAAATATTAGAAAATAATTTTATGGTATGGGGTAACCCATGGCATTTGTAAATATTATAAAATGATTTTGTGTAGTATTGGTAGCACACGATATTTGAAAATATTACAAAACCAACATAAACCAATCTTAGTCACACATCTATCAAGCATCGAGAGGTATCATTCACATTAATCACACATCTATTGAATGTTGAGAGAGATAATCCATCTTAACCACACATCTATCAAGCATCGAGAGGGGTCATCTATCTTAACCATACATCTATCAAGTTTCGATCATAATAAAATATATTAAGATGCAAACATCTTTTCGATTGCAAAACTTGAAAAAATGTTTGCACATCGAGATATTTGATCCCTCTCAACACTTAATATATCTAGATTTAATACAGATCAATGTTGGTCATGTGTGTGTGTGCGTGCATGGGCAATCACATGGGCACCGTGTGTCAACGTCATGAATTACACATCTCCTTCATCTTAAATTAATGAATTGATGACCAAGCTCTCAAATGGATATATTAATTGATGTTACGACTAGGGTTTTTGTCATGGTATTTGCAAATATTATGAAATAATTTTGTGTGGATTTTTTCCAACGATATTTAGGTAGATCCACCTAAAGGGATCACATTCTATCGACTTATTAGCATAGCATAACCTCAAGGCCATCAAAGAGAATTGACGACATGACCTCCCATTAATGAGGTGCTTTACCGACAAGAACTCGACATATTGAGCTAATCCTCGAGATTAAAAATTAATTTTGCTTGGTATTGGGTAATCCATGGGATTTGCGAATATTAGAAAATAATTTTGTATGGTATTTGGTAGCACATGATATTTGCAAATATTATAAAGCCAACATGAATCCATCTTAACTACACATTTATCAAGCATCAACATGGATCAAATCTCTTAAGGTGCAAAAATATTTCTGATTGCAAAACTTGAAAAAATGTTTAACTTTCTTAAGGCGCATAACTTTATTTCCTGTCAAAACTCCTGCACTCTTTAGGACTTGTTGTCATGTGCCCGAGGAGTTAGAACCACGTGCCAACTAGAAAGAGTGATTAACTCAGTAATGGAAGTTGGGAGTGAGAGGGTCGAGGATGTCCACTCCTTTGCAATCTCTTCAAACCTTCCCAAACAACTAACCTCTTGACTAGCCCGAAGTCCTCACTCAACCGAAGGCCCAACTTAGGGTCATTTTATTTTGTTTTTACCCAAAAACTAAATATAAAGGAAAAATTCATCAAATAGACTACATAGCATGAACCTCGAGAACTTGTCACATCATCATTTTCCATCATGCTGATGTCATCAAGGCCATGTGGCCCATCTTGGTTGGTGCCACATGTGATCCAAGAGATAAAAAATATAGTCAAAAATGAAAATGCTTAAAAACTCCTAATATTAGCACCAAATCGTAGATCTCATTGTTCTTATTCTAATGACACTTGAATCACATCAATTTGACATTGTATGAGGACGTTATCGCATTTTGAAGTTTTTTGCAAACAACAAAAAATTTCTACTTGTAGGGTTAACTGTGTAGACCTTACGATGATGTGGTGCTGACATCAGCAGGATGATCAAGTGATACATATGACATCTGGGCCAATCCCATGAGGGTACATGGTGTGAGGTTATTGGACATATATTTGAATTGGTGGAACACTCGTAAGTCACCACGTGGACCAATCAGAGGGTGCCACATGGCCCTATGAGAGGCCGCCTTGAGTGCCCCTTATTTTGGCACAAAAAATTTGTTCAATGGATCGATAAACTTCCACCAGGCTCAAACACACAACCTACAACCATCTAAATGAGCCTCCAACCGTTGGGTCACAGGTGATCCTTATTCACTATGGTCGCCCTCTTGTATTTAAAGTTTAAGCAATGCAATGGTTGGCGAGAGGGTTGGGTCAGCAAGTGCACCCAACCAACCTGTCCTTGGTTGTATGACCTACCAAATGACTCACCACAATGGAGTAGGAGGTGGGCATGAATATTAGGCTAATGGCCCACAATTATGTTAACTGATGCGACCATTGGCAGGGAGATAGGGGTTGAGGGTATGTAACACCCTACCCGTACCTAGGCCCAAGCCATATGACAACCACAAGACTAGGAACAAAGTTAGGGAGAGCGTGTGGCCTATGGCCCATGCCCCTTGATCCCATGTGGCCCCATGTGACTAGGCGTGTAGCTTACAAAGAAACCCAATGTTTAAAATAAAATTAATTTTTATATCTAAAACAATGAAATCATCGTCGAAAGTTGTGGATCAAACCAGATTGGAGAAATGGTCATATCTTTACTCATTTTCAACCTTTCTAAGCTCAAGAGGAGCCTAGACAAGGGTTTTTAGGCATTATGGATGCAATGGCGGTGTTATTTTTGCCGATTGAATCTTTATGATGATGTGTTGACCATTTGAGTATATAAATAAAAATTCCACCATTGGAAGCTAGAATCGAAGTTGTAACTCAGGAGGGGTGAACTCCATTATCAATTTGTTGTGTTTGATGTTGTATGTTTTTCCATTTTTAACTGTTAACTTTCGGCAAAACTCACTTAATTTTGTGTGCTTTTGCAATCATTATCCATTGAATAAAAGACATAAACTAGCTTGCAAATCTTTTCATGAAACCTTCACGTTTTAATTTTGGATCAACATGTCACCTAGATTTGGCCCACTTGGCCACCTGAAAATGTCAAAATCACATGCCATGTGTCTTATTCTCATGTTTCCACGTCACCCTGTGTTGAAATCATTGAGACCATGTGGCCACCTCCAAGTTTTTCCACCTATCATCCATGCCACCTATAGCTAGTCGAGAACGGTTGAGTCACTATGGGGTTCTTTGATCTAGAGTATGGAGATTTGATTAAGGAGGAAAATAAAATAATAAAGCGCATTTAAAAGGGAATCTCAATAAGGATGGATTTAGGATACATCATCTATATGGACCATTAGTAGACCTGTTTTTCAAAATCAATGTAAGGGTTGATAAACTTCTAGTGGAAAATTATTTATCAAAGGTGGTTCCTAAGGTTTTGGATTTAACCATGGAGGGAAATGTAATTACTCAAGTTTTCTACTAAATGAAAATTCCATTTAGATGAGTTGCTTCCATATTTCTATCCATGTTGTATTAAATGATTATGCCATTCTTTCTTCCCAAAAAATTGTCCACATAAGTTTTGTGGATACAAAATCCACATTTAGATGTTGTTTTAGCTTTAGATTAGCCATGATCTCATGGTATAGTACGAAGCCGTAGCCAATGACACTTAGTTCAGCAAAGGAAAAGTATATGGCATTCATTTTAGGTTTTTGTGAGGCCATATGGCTTCACAAGATGCTCAAAAGGTTATTTGGTCTTTGGTCTTGAGTTGGATCCCACAAGGATTCACTTTAATAATCAAAGTTGCAGTAATCCCTCTAAAAATATTATCTTTCATGATGAATCCAAACATATAAAGATCATAGATCACTTCATCAAAGATAGGGTTTAGATAGGTGATGTAAGATTGAAATAAATTTCCATGGAGAAATAATTAGCATATATTCTCACTAAACCTTTAGTGAAAGGGAAGTTTGTGTTTTACAAGAACAAGTTGGGGGAAGTGAAGAATCCCTTCCTTGCTAAGAAGGAGTTTTGAAGTTCTTGGTAGCCTCATAAGGTATTCTACATGAGCTTGGTGTATTAGCATGTAGAAGATGGTTGATTTCCTCTATAGGTGCTTACTTGGTGGACTAAGTGATTTATGACTTCTTTCATAAGTCTAACTTATGAAAAGTATGTTGAAATATGGCAACAAGAATATTCAAATTTAATTTTTCCTTGAATTAAATTGTGAATTAAAATTGAATTTAGTCTTCACAGCTACTTGGAAATAATTAATTAATTCATTTTGAATTAATTAGTTGGAGAAATTCAAGTTAGAAGTCTTTCTAAAGTCATGCAAGAGTTATCCCTTAAATTAAGGAGATAAGATTGAGTTATATGTGATTTTTAATTAGTTAACTCAGTTTACTGAGTTAAGTCCAATTAAATTAGTTCCAAATTGTTTGAGGAACTGATGGTGAGTTAATGGTCAGTTGATGCATGCATGCACTCAACTAGTGTACTCCAGTTAACTGAAGATTCCCTCATCAAAAACTCATGCATGTCTATTCTGAGAAATACCCAATTGAGATTAAAGACAAGGATAGTGTACTATCAGTTGCATGTGTTTTATTATAAAGAAAGCTCATGCAAGAAGTGAAGGCATCATTCCTTGAGGATTACGCAGTTTTGACAATGTGAGATTAGAGTTTTCCACTTGGTTGAAGGAGATCATCCACAAGGAATAGCACAAGGAAATAGGATCTTGGAGGGCAGAGAGGAAGGTTGGAGAGAAGCCAAGATTGCCTGTAAGCATCTATGAGGGTTGTACTGAGAATGGGCTAGCTGTGAGAGCTAAGGCTTTGTATAATTCCTATGTATTTCCACCTTGTATGAGAATACAGATAGTGGGGTTTTTAGCTGAGGCTTTCCCCAAAGTATTTTCATGTGTTTCATGTGTATTGATTCTTCTTATTTTGGTTATATTGTTCAACTCGATCTTTAAGCTTTCGCAAACTGATAATAGAAGTAGGTTATAGTATTCTGCTTTGATTTATATTGCATTATCAGGTTAACCTACACACATATTTTCTACATGGTATCAGAGCTAGATTTGTAGAAATTTCTACAAAGTACAATAATTAAAATCAATTCATTATTATACACTATTAAGCCAAAGTAAAAAGGATCAATAATTTAATTATTTAAGTGACTTAGATATGATCCCAACCATTGATGTCAAGTGAGGCAAGATATACACATTGTTGTGATTTTTTTTTTCTAAGTAATGTGAACCCTTAGATGACTGAAACTCTTAACCTATGGCTTGAGAAACCACAAAATAGGGGCATCCAAGGCATCAAAATCACTTTGGGATCCACCCAACCTAGGCCACACCATCCCTTAGTATGGTTGTATTTCTAAGAGGCAGAGTTAAGGAAATTGAGAGGCGGAGTTGTTGAAGCATAGAGGAGGCTAAGATGTGGAGAGCTCAATTTATCCATTGAGCCAACTTTTCTTGAGTGCACAAAGGTCATACAAGCATAAAGGAGAGGGTTGATTTGTTAGTGGTGGAGGCCAAGTTTCTCCAATGTTGAATTCTTTAAGAGTCATATTTTCCAATGGGATGAATTCATTGGGCCAAGTTATCTCAATGGGGGTTGAGTTATGGGCTCCAACAATGCATTTTTTGTGTATTTTTCTTTATGGGTCTAGGCCCAAATTTCCCCAAGGATTTTAATGAAGAAAAATTGTTATGGATGTATACCTAGTGTTGTGATTTTTTTTTCTAAGTAATGTGAACCCTTAGATGATTGGAACGCTTAACCTATGGCTTGAGTAGCCACAAACCAAGGGCATCCAAACCATCAAAACCACGTTGGGATCCACCCAGCCTATGCCACACCATCCCTTAGCATGGTTGTATTTCTAAGAGGTGGAGTTAAGGAAATTGAGAGGCTGAGTTGTTGAAGCATAGAGGAGGCATAGATGTGGAGAGCTCAATTTATCCATTGAGTCAACTTTTCTTGAGTGCACACAGGTCATACGAGCATAAAGGAGAGGGTTGATTCGTTGGTGGTGGATGCCAAGTTTCTCCAATGTTGAATTCTTTAGGAGTCATATTTTCCAACGGGATGAATTCCTTGGGCCAAGTTATTTCAGTGGAGGTTGAGTTATAGGCTCCAACAATGCATTTTTTGTGTATTTTTCTCTATGGGTCTAGGCCAAAATTTCCCCAAGGTCTTTAATGAAGAAAAATTATGATGGGTGTATACCTATTGTTGTGATTTTTTTTTTGTTATGTAATGTGAACCCTTAGATAACTGAAATTCTTAACCTATGGCTTGAGTAGCCACAAACCAGGGGCATCCAAGCCATCAAAATCACTTTGGGATCCACCCAGGCTAGGCCACACCATCCCTTAGCATGGTTGTATTTTTTCCTAGCAAAGTTTCAAACCAGTGACCTTTACACCATGGAGTTCCTTAACAAAACACCCTATCACCATATGCCCTAATCCCCATGGACTAAATACCAACCATTTTATTTTCACAATAATTTAGAATTTTATTTAATAATTTTCTAAAAATAAAAAGTATGGCGATATATATACATCTAGACTAGTATTAGAAAATTAACATATTGTGCAACAAGGAAAAGGTAAAAAAACAACGTAAATTTCTCAATTTAAAAAGAATTGTTAGAAGGGAAAGAACCTAATAGGGAAAAAAAAGAGTTAGA